>CANXYC010397429.1:0-31236 GCA_948193065.1 Aleurites moluccanus
TATATATATATATATATATAAAGCCTTAAAATCACATCTTTTCTTCTTTTCTATTTTATTTTTTTGCATGTGATTTTATTAATTGATGAAAGTAAAAGAAAATTAAAAGACCATCCAATTGCATCTTATCAACAAATTAGCATTGAAAATTTTATATGCAACTCAATTTACTGGTAAAAGATTAATTATATATGACAGCAATAAGAAAAGTTGCCGTCAGAAAGTTAACATACAAATACAATATTAATATGAAAAGTTATTATCAAATAATAATGTATAAATAATTTTTTTTGCTTTTTTTTTTTTGAGTTATATATATATATATATATATATATATATATATATATATATATATATATATATATATGTTGAAGTGGGCATCTAAATTTCCGCTCTAAAATCAAGGAAGTCTACTACAATATAAAAAGTAAAAAGAACTTGTTATATTCCTTACTTACAATGCAAGGTATGCTTGATCTAAATATTGCAGTGAATCTGTTGGAAAAGCTGATATCATTTTCATTATTATCTTATTTTTACAGATCTCAAATTCAGGTGGTTCAACGGGTAAAAAGTCTATTGAAAGTGAACAGTCTCAGTGAGTATATATATATATATATATATATATTGTCGCAATTGATAATTTTTTAGTGGCAAATTAATTTTTACGTGTTATGCCTTCAATGTTTTTAGTGGGTAATTTGCACCATAGTGAATTCTAGTATGATCATATTCGTAATTTTTTTATTATTAAAATCATTAAATAAATTAAAAAATTATATTATAATTTTTAGATAAAATTTCGATCGAATTTCTGCAAGAAACCTAATTTAATGTTGTCTCACTAAAAAAATATCATATTAATTTATTCCATAGTCACTAAATTATAGATCAAATTCTAGCAAAATCTTTTCTTTTTTCTTATTCAATTTTTTATATTAATTTATTTATACTTTTCTAATATAATTATTTTATAACTATATTTTATCTGAAATAATAAATTTTAATTAGTGCCCTAAGAATATTTATTAAAAATTTACCTAAAAATTATAATAGAATTATCAAATTTATTTAGTGATTATAATAATAAAAAAAATATGTATGTGATCATATTAGAATTTAGCCTATAATTTAGTGACTATAGATTAGACTGATGTGGTATTACTTATGTAACACTTTTTTAATGAGTCAACATCTAATTAAATTTCTTTCCGGTTACATCAATAAATCTGACTGAAATTTCGTCAGAAAATTATAATAAAATTTAATAATTTCAATAATAAAAAAATTACATTCGCAACATGAGACCTGTTTTTTAGCTTGTGGAGGCAAAAGTGCCACGAGTTCATAGTTGCTGCTAATTATGAATCCAAGCTGCCAATTATAGATCTAAACAACTTAGATTTATTGCCACTTAGAATTTCAGGCGTTTATTCTGATTTCATTTCTTGCATCGAAGTCAAGACCATGTGACCAACTTATAAACCAAAAGTAACTCTCTATATATAGAATTATACAGTAGCAGCAGCTTTACTCATACCTTGATCACCTTCAGCTTTAATATAACAATGTCGACAATGAAATTCTTCCTTATTTGGGCAATCTTTTTCTACCTTACTTGCCAAAATGCTGCAGCAGTGAATTCCACTAGTTCTTTACCAAAATTCTCAGCCCTTTTCGTCTTTGGTGATTCCATATTGGATACTGGCAATAACAACTATATCAAGACATGGATCAAGGCCAATTATCTACCATATGGTCAAGACTATGCGGGACATGTTCCTACAGGAAGGTTTTCAAATGGAAAACTCATCCCTGACTTGTTAGCTTCTATGCTTAGAATTAAAGAAGCTGTTCCACCATTCTTGGATCCAAAACTTTCTCAAGAAGATCTCATTACTGGTGTTAATTTTGCATCAGCTGGATCTGGATATGATGATTCAACAATTCTTTTGTCTAATGCTATCCCAATTTCAAAGCAAATTGAACTCTTTAAGAACTATTTAGAGAAGTTAAAAGGAGTTGTTGGAGAAGTGAAGGCTGTAGAGATTATTAATGATGCTTTGGTGATTATCAGTGGTGGAACAAATGATTTTCTTCTTAATTTTTATGACGTCCCTACAAGAAGCTTGCAGTTCCAAAAAAATATAAGCGAGTACCAAGATTTTCTAGTTGATAAAGTACAAGGCTTTACTAAGGTAATAATAAAAGCATTCAAGATTTTTTTTCACTCTTATTTTTTTTTATTTTATGAATTAATAAGCATGTTTATATAAACTAAATTTAATTCAACATCTTATATTATGAATCAATTAATAATAATCTGATATATCGACATATTAATTACAATACAGACTCATAATTTAAATAATTAATTACTAAAATTATCTCATGGAATAATTATTATTTATATATTTGATCATCATTAATTAATATATAATATGATGCAACTAATTAAATTTATGTATATGAATAATTTCAGGAATTGTACGATCTTGGTTGTCGCCGGTTTGCTGTACTTGGTGTCCCTCCATTTGGTACCCTACCCATTCAAATGACAGTTGCAAGACTTCTGGAAAAATCAACTTTGGAGGATCAAAACAGAGATTCTCAAGTTTACAATCAAAAGCTCGACAAGCTATTAATTAAAACACAGGCAACTCTTCCTGCGAGTAAAATTGTCTATAGTGACGTATATGACATAATAATAGACATGATTACTCATCCAGAAAAATACGGTAATTGAGTTTAATTAATAAAGTTGGTTGTATATTTACCTTAATTTTTCTTTGTGATATAATATAAGAATCACTAACAATTAAATTATATATATATATATATGTGTGTGTGTGTACATGATCATTAAACTAATAATAATTTAATATTTTTGAAAAAATCAAAAATGAAATTACAATAATTTATAAATGAATTTCACAAAACTAAAAAAATAAATATTATAAATAAAAATAATTTTTTCTTTTTACTTTCTTCCTTTATATATTTTTTCTTGTTATTCTTCTCATTTCTCTCACTTTATTTTTTTTAACTTATTTATTTCTCAAATTTATGATTATATTTTGTAAATCAAATATTAATTATAAATATAATATATTATTAATTTTTTCAATAAAATTTATTACATTGAGGGCATTTAGGAAATAAGAATAAAAATAATATATTTATTCTAAAAATAAAAAATATGAAATTCAATTCAATTACATATTTTAAATTATTTTCTTTCAGTATATTAAAATATAATTTAGCTATAAATATAGATACTTCTAAGTAATTGACCCATGATAGATTTTCTTTAATACTTAAACTTTTCTTCTAATCATAAGAATTTATTTATAACCAAATTATACTGGGAATTCATTTATAATCATTTATAATTCATTTATTCCAAACAGGTAATAAGAGTTATTGTCAAATCATTTATAACTAGGGAATATGGCTATGAGTCATGTTTGGGAGGTTTTTTAAAATTTGAGTCCATATGGTTTAAAAATGATAATGCTCGACCTGCTTTGAGTTGGGTTGGGTCAGAAAGTGAGTTGGGGTGAGTATCCCGATTTTTTATTTTTATTTTTTATTCTATTTTTTCTTCAAAAATAATTCTTTAATATGATTTGTTCATATATATAATCATTTGTATTTTTTGCTATACGTCCATATATATATATATAATATTGGGGCATGTCTGGGTGCCATTATATGAACTTAAATCTAGGTTTGATTTTGATTTAAACTCGATCTACTTTATTTACTAAATAAGACGAATAATATCCTTCTCCATTTATATAAACTATTATCCTTACTTATAATTAGGGGTGAGAAAAAATTGAGAAAATAAAAAATAAACCAAATCAAACATAGATTGATCAGTTCGATTTGATTTAATTCAAAATTTAGTGTAGTTCGGTTTTTTTTTTTTTTTGAAATTTTGGTAATTTAGTTTGGTTCAATTTTCTTTAAAACAAAACTGAAATAATCGAATCGATCGAAATATATAAATATATATTATAATTATATTTATTTAAAATATATATTTTTAATATTTATATATTTATATTTGTTTTATTTAAAAATTGAAAAACCAAAAACCAAACTCAAATATATAAGTTCGGTTGAGTTTAGTTTAATCTGAAAATTTTTTAATTTGGTTCAATTTCTAAAAATTACGATTTGATTTGTTGGAGTTTAAAACTGAACCAAATGTTTATTCACCCTTACTTATAACACTATCTTAGAGTATTTTCAATGGGCTTTTTATATGCTTCAAACTCACGCTAATAAAAAGTCAATACAAGAAAATAAGATTTCAATGAACTCATTATTGTTTAAATTTAAAATAGAGAAAAAATTTAGTTATCCATATTTAGAGATCCTATTTCACTATTTATTTTAAATTTTATAATTTTCTATGCATTTTATTTATTAATTATCTTATAAAATAATAAGAGGGAAATGTTGTGAAATAAAAGGAGGAAAAAAATTAAAATTATTAATGCTTTAAGAAAAAATCAATTTAAAATTTAAATAGTACATTAAACTTACAAAAAAAAATTTACACTTTTCATATTAAAAAATTGATTAAAATATTTTTTATTAATATAAAGAGCACAATTGGAGATTCTCTTTATTTTAAAAGTTATGAAAATTACACTTTTTCCTCAATTTCTTTTACATATATTTTTTGAAAAATATACATGTGACCATCACAGTTTTTAAAATTACATATCTTTCATATATATTTTATAGTATTTAAAAGTGAGCACTTGGTTCTAAACTTATCCTAAATTTTCTGTCATTAGTTTATTTTAAAATTATAAATATATCAGACTATAATTTGAATATTTTTCATATTACTAATTAAATTCTAGATTTTAAATTTAAGTTCTGATTGGTCCCTGACTTAATTGTTAATTATATTTTAAAAACTTTAAATTACATTGGATTAATAATGGTTATATGTTATATATATTACAGGTTTTATTGAAACAAAGAAAGGGTGCTGTGGAAGTGGGGTATTTGAAACGTTTCTGATATGCAAACCTTTGACTCCACCATGCAAAGATCCTTCTAAGTTCTTATTTTGGGATATGATTCATCCAACTTCAACGGCCTATGAATACTACTTCACTAATTATTTTGTGGAGATTGTTCTGCCTAAGTTCATGTAGAATTATGCCCCTACAAGCAATCATGTATTCAAAGTTTACACATATGAGGACGAACATGTGTAATTCTGAAAATAATAAAGTTGAAGTATAATTAATTTTTGTATGCTTAATTGAATAAAGTTATAATTTATTTTACAATTTACGAGCATAAATATGAAATTTAATTTAAAAAATTTAATTTTAATAATTGTTCAATTAGGGGGGTATACAAATAAAATAGTTTTATAATCATTTATCCTTATTTTCAGATAATTTTTTTTTACATTATTGATATTTTGCATGAAAAAAAATTTAGGTCTCATAACTATAAAAAGAAATACATTCAATAAACAATTTAACAGAAGAAGTCACCATTGACAACTCCTTACAAATTTGACTGACACACAATCTCTATCCCCTCCAAAAAATGAGATATTATCATATCAATGCAAGACTCCACAACTTCCACGAAAGGCGTATCATTATCCTGTCTAGCCATTGAACAATGCGACCATGATGCATATCTATGTTATTGGATATTCCTATTATAGCATCTATATCCATATAGATGAGGGTTAATGTGTATCATTGTAACACTCTATAAGTAAGAGTATATCACCAATATATATTGGAGTAGGAATAGAATCTTACTATACTTAAATTAAAATCAATTTTAGTAATAATCAAAGTCAAAATATTTTTATTCAATTATTCTTTATCAAAACCTAATCAAAATTTTTAATCATCTATAATTATTCATTTTTCTTAATTTCATATGATAATTATTCAAAAATCATCAAATATAAATATACATTAATAATATTTAGAAAAATAATATATTAACTTTTATATCCAAGAAAACTCTATGAAATCGAAATAAGATCGAAATGAAATTTTAAGAATGGAGTTGCAATTTCTTCTACAAAATTAATCTCTTCAATATTTTTCTTTTTCCTTTTTCTTTTAAAGTTCTCAAAATATGGCTACTACTCTAAAAAAAATAGCTATTTAAATATCATCAAAAGAGAATTAGAAACTCTAATTCTAAATTGATCGTTAAACTACTAGTTAACTAATTTAATCAATGTAACTTATAAATATCTTATTTTCTAAAATTAACTGTTAACTTTATTTAAATTATTCTATAACAATAATATTTAATTATATATCATATAAATTCATAGTCCAAATTCTTGTGAAAATATCAAAATACCGTTGACATAAAAATTATCACAACATCCCTAAAATACCATAAATATAAAATATATACAATTGGTTTCAAAATTCATATTTATATCTTAAATTACCACTTCTAACCTATAACTTAAATTTGGTCTACAAATTCATATAAAATGTAATAAATATTCTTAATTAAAAAAAATATGGGGTTTCACATTAATATTTATTTTTAATATTTTTAAATATTAAAACATATTATATTTTCAAAAATTTATAAAAAAAAAATAAAAAAATGAATATAAGCTTTCTCTATATATACTTTAGTTTACATATAATAGTTCGTAAAAATACATTTTACACAACTTATTATTAAAAATATTTTTTTGTTAATTTTCATGTCTTATAATAAAGAGATAAAAATATATAAATATTATTCTAAACAAAAAGAAATATTAATATAAATTATTGTATATTTATTATTATTATTATTATTATTCGGTCTCGCTTTCAATATTTTTATTTTTAACTTTATATAGTAATATACAAATTTAAATTATCAATTATAATATATTCAATAAAAAAAATAAAAAATTATGAAGAATATAATTAAAACAATTATATTATAATATATTAAAAATATTATACTGTCTTACTTTTTTTTTTTTAATTTTAACTTTTTTTTATTCTTCGTCTAATTTGTTCAAATAAGATTATAAAAAAAAATTAACAAAAATCTTAAAGTCTCATATTAAATATCTTATTAATTACTAAATATATATTTTTAATTATTTTTAAATACTTACAATTATATGAAAATTTCAAAAAATTATAATTAAAAATAAATCAAATAGTAAGTATAGAGAGAATTTCAATTTTTTTTTTTATATTTCAGCTTTAATATATAATAGTTCATAAAATTAGTGTTTCATACAACTTATTATTAAAAATAATTTTTAATTTTTTTTATACTTAAAAAATAATATATAAATATTATTTCAAACAAAAGTATATAAATATAAATATAAAATTATTATATTTTTTATATAAATAATAATTATTACTATAACTAATTTTTATGTTGGTCTTCCCGTTAATATTTTATTTATATATATATTAATATAAAAATTTAAATTATTAATCATAATATTCAATAAAAAAAGAGAGTTATGAAATAATATAACAATGAAAACAAATAAAACATATTTAAAATATTATACCACCTTTATATATTAATAATATAACAATGAAAACAAATAAAACATATTTAAAATATTATACAATCTTTATATATTTTCAAACAAATAATTTTGAAAAATAAATTCATTATTTACATTAATTCTTTGGTTTGATTTGGTTTGGTTTAATTATCTTTTATCAACATATAATAAATAAAAGTTATTTAAAATCTTGAGAAGAAATCAAGAAAAATTTTGGGGTGATTTTATCAATATGAACACATAAAAAGTTATTCAAAATCTTTAAAAATATATTTCTTTAAAAATCAATGACTTTTAAATACCGTTTGACTTTTAAAAAACTATAAAAAAGTCTAATACCTCATGATTTCCACATAATTTTTTAAAATATTTAAAAATTTTAATTAAATATCACCCTGTTTTCACAAAATTTTAAAGTCTTTAAAAGTTTAAATTGAATATACTCTAACTTTTAAATCTATAAAAGCCTTTAAATTCTGAATGGAATACACCCCTTAATTTCTAAATTTTGATTTTGGAGTTAATAGAGCTTTATTTTATTTTATTTTTAATTTTTTTTTAAGAGAAACAGAAAGGAAGGGGTAAACCCACTCATGAGAGTTTGACATAGAATGTGCTACTCTTACAATGAGACAAGCAGCCACATTCGCAGACCTTCTAACAATAAAAAAAGAAATACAATCTAATTCTTTAGCAATGCTGATACAATCTTCAATCACCAATCCAACACCAGAAAGGTGAGTTGAAACACGATGGAGAGCTTGGAAGACTAGTTCTGAATCCATCTCCACCACCACCCTTGCCCAGCCTTTCTTTTTAATCAAACTTAACGCTTCTCTAACCCCAAAAACCTAACGAATCCAAAAGACCATTAAGAAGAAGAGATTTGGCAGCTACAAACCTGCCACAATGATCCCTTGCAATTAATCCCAAACCAATTTGACCTGTGTGTCTAAATAATGCAGCATCAACATTTAACTTCAAATATCCGTTATAATGTTTAGACCACTTTAGATTAGGCTGAACGACTGAGGGAGAAATTTTGACCCGTGCCTTTCTCACCATCTGTGCAGATCTCCACTTTCAATGAAACCTCAGCAACCATGAGAACATGAGAAACAGACACACTCTTACCGTTCCAAACAAAGTCATTTCGTTCGTTTCAAAGGGCCCAACAGATCATAGCAGCCGTACAACAAACCTCCAGATCAAGTGAATCCAAAATATAAAATAACCAGTCAGATAAACTTGAAAACCTGACTCCATTCAGACTCACTATAGACACACCCCAACACTTTCTCGCAAATGTAACAGTCAAACAAAATGTGAAATGGAGTCTCTGCTTCTGATTTGCAAATAGGACAAAGGCCATCTACTTCAACCCCTTTTGACTACAGCAATGTCACTGTTGGCAGACAATCTTGCAACACCCGCGAGACAGTCTTTTACCTTACCTAGAACTTGATTCTAAAGTCTTCCAAACTTTAGGATCAAATAAAGAAGAATAGGAAAGGTTAATTGTGCGATATAAAGAGCGGCAACTTTTTACAGTAAAAGTGCCTTTAACCTCTGGGAACCAGTACCACTTATCATCCACTTGTCGAAGGCTTAAGGGAATATTTAAAACAAGAGCTGACTCTTGATCATTAAAAGTAGCCCTGACCAATTCAGAATTCCACTGGACTCTTTCTTAAACAAATAAATCTGAAACCTTGAGTTGAGGAGAGGCATCATCCATCAAAGAAGAAGGAAAAGCATTACTCAAAGAAGGCAACCATGGATCGGTCCATCCCGATATATTCTGCCTCGTCCCTACTCTTAGACGACTTCCTTTTTTAATCAATTCTTGTGCAGCTAAGACCCTTTGCCAAATATAACTAGGATAAGAACCCAATTTGGCACCAAGGAACGAGGAATGGGGAAAATACCTGGCTTTAAAGATTCTGGACACCAAAGCCTCTGCATCTGTTAAAAATTACCACCCGTGTTTGCCAAGAAGAGCGAGATTAAAATCCCTTGCCTTCTGAAAACCCATTCCACCAAGCTCCTTGGGAAAAAACAACTTATCCATACACTTCCAGCAGATACCTCCACCCTTAACTGACCTAGAGCCCCAACAAAAAGAGTTTAGCATCCTTTCAAGCTCCTCACATAGCTCTAATGGAATGAGAAACACACTCATAGCAAAATTAGGAATTGTTTGAGCTATGGTTTTAAGAAGTATCTCCTTCCCAGATCGAGACAAGGATTTACACATCAAGCCCTGAATACGCTGCCATACTTCATCTTTGATATAACTAAAAACTTATTTCTTATGCCTCCCGATTATTAATAGAATACCCAAATACCGATCCTTAAAATCTCCAACTTTCACATTAAGAAGATGACCAAACAGCTGTTGTTGAAGGATAGGAACATTAGGACTGAAAATTAGGGCCGCTTCTGAAAATTGATAGCCTGCACAGAAGTAAGTTCGCAAGCATCAAGAACTTGTTTGATAACCAAGAATTCTGATTCGGAGGCTTTAAAAAAGAACAGGCTGTCATCAGCGAAAAATAAATGAGATATACTAGGAGCCCCTCTAGCTATTTTGCAACCATGAATAAGTCCCGCTCGCTTCCTTTGCTCCAGCATAGAATATATCAGGACAGAAGATGAACGGGTAAGGCGATAGCGGATCACCCTGCCTCAAACCACGATGTGGAACAATAGGACCTAACTCCTTCCCACCACACACAACTGAGTATTGAACTGTAGAAACACACAACTAAATCAAATTGATCCACCGAACACTAAATCCCAGTTTGGACAGCATCGCATATAAGAAATTCCACTCTAGACAATCATATGCTTTTAAAATGTCAATTTTAAGGGCTGCAAAACCTGTCTTCCCTTGACGTTTTCTCTTGAGATGATGCATTACTTAATAAGCTACCATAATATTATCAAAAATCAATCTACTGGGAACAAAGGCACATTGGGAGTCTAATACTATCTCAGGCAGAATCATTTTAAGCCTATTTGCCAAGGCTTTAACAACTATATTGTATAAGATGTTGCATAATGCGATAGGCCGATGATCTCTCATTGATACCACTTCTTACTTTTTGGGAATAAGGACAATGGAGGTGTCATTCAAACCTGCAGGAAAATCACATTCATTAATATAATGAAGGCAAGCACTGGTGACATCCTCACCCACAATGCTCCAGAAACTTTGGTAAAAGGCAGGATTCATCCCGTTCGGTCCAGGGGATTTATCCGGATGCATGTCAAAGAGAGCCTTTTTAATTTCATCAGCTTGTGAATGGAGCATCAAGAAGATCATTATGACTTTTTGGAACTTCTCGGGGAACACAACTCTAACACATCTTGCATATCCCCCCTTGAAGAAGAAAAAATCAACCGGAAATACCCTACAATTACCTCTTCCACAGACCCATCCCAAAAACACCAATTCCCTTGCTCATCTTTTAATTTAAAGAAGGAATTATTCCTGCGCCGTTGAGAAGTATAAGAATGGAAGAACCTGGTGTTAGCATCCCCATCCTCCAGCCAACGTTACTTAGCTCGTTGACGCCAAAATGTTTCCTGGGCTCTCAAAGTTTCATAATACCTGGTTTGTATCTGCCAAAATTTCTCAACAGAAGACCTGTCTCTGCATAATAAATAGTCTCCTTTTATAAAGCTCCAGTCTTCTTTTAAAATTTCCTGCAAAGCTCTTTCCCCATTTTGATAAGGAAGCCCCACAATTTGAAATCTTCCCCTGAATTGAGCTATTAACCTTTTTCCAGCTATTCTCAACAATGTATTTGCAGCCAGCTTGATGGAGCCACGCGTTTTCAAAAAGAAAACGATAAGGAGAGGAACGAAACTGGTTAACCCTGGTATCCATAAAAAGTGGAGAGTGATCAGACGAAAAGTACCCCAAATTCCAAACACTAGCATGGGCAAACTGATGAATCCAAGCCTGATTAACCATAATCGTATCCAAATTCTCCTCCACCCAGTTTTGAGTGCCTCTATCGCGCTCCCAAGTAAATTGTAAATTGATGGCCTTCAATTTTCGAATCTGACAGCCACTATCGCCAACCGCCATACGAAAACCATTCAAGAGCCACGAAGGATGAGAAATCCTACCTTTTTTCTCAGAGAAAGCAATGAGATCATTGAAATTTCCTGCACAACACCATGGTAAGGTCGAAGCAATAAAAAGCGTACGAAAGAGGTCCCAAGACTGCCTTCTTTTGTTTCTCTCAGGGAAACCAAAAAATCCTGTAAACCTCCACTTCTATTGATCCCCAAGACTTACTTCCACATTTATATGGTTGCGATAGTAGCTCAATAAATGAACCATAGAGTTCTCCACAGCAATGCAAAACCACCACTATGCCCCAAAGCTTCTACTACGAACATACCTTTGAAGTTGAGTTTCAGCTTCAAAGGTTCCAGTTTTTGTTGAGATGACAACGTTTCTATTAAAAAAAATGAAATCCGACCTTTTTTGGGTAGCAAGGTCCATAAGGACTTGAATTGCTCGTAGGTTAACCAGCCCACGACAATTCTTGCTTAGGAGACTCATTGGTGTCAGCAGGCCTGATCTCCAAGGCCTACTACTGGTCCATTTTTTGGGTCTAAGAGCATTAGTTGTTGTGGGCCACCGAAAAGCCCAAGTGAATCAGAGCAGTGTATGTCATTCTCTATGCGTCGACGTTTATTGTAATCCTACCAGATGAGCAATCTCCCGCCTAGCATCCAAACTTTCCATCTCCACCCACTTATTTTTAGCCATGATCATTATACCGTTATCTTAAGCAAAATTATTAACTGCCCCATTTATGCCACAATTTCCGTGAATAAGCCCATGATTAACGGGATTTGAGTTACCCAGGTTCACTTCGGTTTCCACGTCGGCATTTTTCGATTGCTCTGCTTCTGCATCAATGACCGGAGGCTCTAAACGAAGCCATTTCTCCCCAACCCGATTACTATTACGGCGGAGTGGTGCGCGAGGCCAATCTCCGTATGCTCTTTCCACAGGAACTTCAGAAGATTCAAAAGCTATTTCACAAAATCTCTTAGAGTGGCCAAGCTTACCACAAAGAAAGCAAAAAGTTGGCAGCATTTCATATTTGAAATTTACCCAAAACCACCATTCCCCACCTGGTCTCCTAATCTTCATACGGCTTTTCAAGGGCAGTTTGATATCAAGAGTCATCCTTATACGCATGTAGCTCCTCCATACTCCAACAAAATTATTGGGGTCAGATTCACAGAATAACCCAATATAATTGCCGATAAGTTTTGCAATCCGTTCAGACATAAAGCCAATTGGAAGATCAAAAATCTGAACCCAGAAATTTGTATGAAACAAAGAAACTTTCAATGGGTTTTCATCCAATCCCAATTGTTTGAGAATCAGAAGCTGATTGTCAAATGACCAAGGACCATTAGCCAAAACCCTATTCATATCCATCACATGAAAAAATTGAAACAGAAAAAGGGAAGAGTGGACCTCTTTAATATAAACCCCTTTCACAGGTCTCCAAAGAGAAGCCAAAGTATTTCTCATCGCTTGAAATTGACTACTTTATCGGACAGGAACCGACCCACCAAGCACCGATGAAGGTTGATGTTAGCATTGCCCAAATCATCACCACCTAAATCTAAACCCCCTTCTTCCTCTTCAGCTAAAGTCCGCATAAACCTCTTTCAAATTGACATATCGGAAATATGTTTGTTGAATCGGAAATATGTTTGAAACAAAAAATATTAAAAATTAAAATATTTTTACATAAAAAAATTATTTTATTTTAATAAAAAAACTATTTCAATTCTAAAATTTATATAACTATATATAAAAAATAATTTTTAAAAAATTTTAATTATTTAATATGATAATTAATTTCAAAAAAAAAAAAATCACTATAATAACATAAGTAAGAAAAATAAATCAAAATTAACTTAAATAAAAAATAAATAAATATTAATATAATATTTTAAATAACATCTAAAAATAAATATTTTATTAAAATTAAATAAAAAAAATAAAAAATATTAAAAATATAAAAATACAAATATAAAAAAAATACAATTCTTGTTTGTCTCTGTAGTCTTTGTTGAACCTAGAACTACCCTTTGCCATCTCAAATAAGTTTTGAAAATAAAAGAGAAAAGAGAAACTTTGAAACAAGAGCTCACATAAATAACCAGCCGAAGCCAAACCCAAACCCTTGCAAAAGATAAGGCAATCAGAACTTGTCACGAGACAAGACAAAAGATATGTGCATCAACTGTTAAATTTAGACATGAAACAATTTTTTAATCAGTTATTGTTGTTTTGTGAATATTAATTTTAATGGAGCTCTTAAATATTGAGAAATTGATAAATAATTTTTAGTCAAACTGACGACTAAGTTAGCCAAATTTATAAAAATATATAGTCAAATTAAATGCCAATTAAAATTTTAAAATTAAATTGGGAATTTGGTATAATAAATACAAGGGTCTAATTGATCTTTTTGAGATAAATTGATACTAACTTTTGAAATTAAAGTATTGGTAAATGAAAAAGGGATATTACTACAAAAATACGAAAAAAATTGAGATAAATTTTTATATTAATCCTTTATTCTATTTATTAAAGATGGCATGGAAATATTATTTAAAAAAAAAAAATAGATGGCATGGAAATATAGTAGTTGAATAACGAATAAAGTAGTAGTATTATAATATTAAAAGCATGTTTGGATGCCCAATCTAAAATTTAAATTGCCGTTTTAATTCACACACTTCGATAATTGGATTTTTTTTTTGGTGTTTGAATGACCAATTAATTATCGTTTGAAATCGTTCAAATCGACAAAATTCAACAGCTACACAGAACTGTTATTGTCGATTTCTCATAATCTGCATTTGTCCTTCTATTATTTTTTTAGACAAAAACACCCTTTAACATTTTGGGTGGTCTACTTCTTTGAACGACTTCACACAAATCCATTAACTTCATCAAAAAATAAACCTAACAGTCACCATCCTCTTTGACGATTTGAGCCTCCGACGCTTCAGGTTTGAATTTTTGAACTTCTTACTTTGATGATTCTTCTATAAAATGATGTTGATTGTGAATTTAAAAGGAAAAATAATACTATGAGTTATAGAAGCTACTTTAAAAGCTCTATACATTCTGCTAATATAAAAGCTCTAGCTGAAATTATTTTGCGGGGTGAAACATTTCTATAGGAATCTATAAGGCCATTAATTTTAGCCTCAAATGACAGCATCCACTAATGTGTTTAATAAAAATCAATTTTCTTTAACCACTAATCTTAAATATAAAAATTTCTTAGATTAGATATAAATGATTTTTTAAAATTATCTAATTCAGTGGAAATCAGAGGTAAAATTCTTAGTAATATTGTGAAATTTGATAGTATGATGCTTAAGCAGGTCTAGGATATGAAGCTCATAAGGTTTTTATTGAACATTGTTATGGCTTTATTTTAAAGCTGATCATTTTGGGTATTTTTAATGATATATTTTCGTTTCATATGATTGATTGAATTTATATACATGCTTGATGTTATCTTTGAGTTTGGTTACTGATTTCTTGACAATGGCAGAACAAAGTGTTAGCATGTACCTGTGGTTATTTTTTAGAATTCCATTTTAAGTATGATATATTGATAATTTCACTTACTTAAATGGGTAACTATTTTTCATGTTTTAAGCTCATGATATAAGAAAATTTCACTTCTTTTGATAATAACAATAAGAATTGCTTAGTATGATTTATATGAAATTGTTCTTTTGTTATCTCTTTAAGTTCTCCAATTATAGGACTTGGGATATCCTGTTGTCCTTTATTCAAATACTGGAGTATTTTTTGTGCATGGTAAGAAATTTGAATATTTATTGTGCTAAATTCATTGGATAAGCAATTGATTTGTGAGGTATTATAGTTATAGTTGGAACAACCTTGCATTAATGTGAATGGACTTGAACAACTTTGCATTTATAGTCTCATAATGGATTGATCATATTCTAATATTATATTATTTTAGTAAAGACCACTGCTATTATGCATTATTTTTTTTAAGCAGTGCATAGCAAATATATGTAAATATATGTCAATGTCATTCTCCATAGCCTACCATCACTATAGAAAATAAAATTTTGAGCTTGCTTAGAAGGAACAAAGAGAACTCTTCTTCAAAGGAACAAAATTGAGCTTGCTTATTAAATTCATAAATAAAAAAAAAATTAAAATATTTGGATCAATTTCAGTTTTGCTATTAGATAAAGCTGTTAGGCTTCAACACTAGTTTAACTTTCAACACCAAATGGTTCATATCATAAAATTTTCTTAAAAATGTCCTCTAAACATAGAACTATCCAACAGAAACTATAGTAAATTATTTGACAAATTATTTTTTTTATTTAAAATTTATTGAATAACTCTGTTTATTTAAAAAAAAATCCAAAAGAAATTTTATGCTTTTCAATAATTTATATTTATCATCTTCACAAATTTCTAATAATATTATCCAAATCAAACTATTCTAATAATATTATCAACCATATTTCTATGTGATTGCTCATAAAACCCCCAACTCTACTTTAACCAGAAAATATCCTTTCTAAAATACTTAACTACATCCAAGAATTCATCATTAGAGTTGTTAAATTCATACAAGTTTAGATGATAAAAACCCAAATAATGAATTCTGAATTATAGATCAGAAGCCACAAATCATAAAATAGAGCAGAAAACTCACCAAAGTAAATTAGAAACCCTAAAGAAAATAAGAAAGATGCTAAATGGTGGAGTAGAGCTTAGAGAAGATAACACAAATGTCCGCGAATCATTCACTGGAACTTCAAAAACACTTCAACAAAGAGAAAATGAGGAGGAGAGGCTAACAAAAATCGCGAGTGAATAAAAGAAAATTGAGATTTTGGGAGAGTGCATTAAGAAATTATTTTTTTTAACCAATCTCATGAAAACGTTGACGTTTTTTGGTTGTTGTCCTTTTTGGTCATTTTCATATTTTAAGTTCTTTTTAACCCAAATACCCATAAAAATTAAAAGTGTTTTTGTTACATTGAAAAAATACTTTTAATCCAAACACTTTCATCAAATTTTTCCAATATAAAATGCACTTTTAAAAATTTCAATTCAAAAAAATACTTTTATCTCAAATCACTAATTACCAATCACCCATCCAAACACTCCCTAATTTTAATTGCAATTGACTTGAAGTAATAAAAGAATGGTTAATTTTTATGTAAACATTTATTGGAGATTACAAATGAAAGTTGTCCCTATCAACTCTTATTTTACCCAAGTCAATTTAGATTATTGATAGATTGAGTAATTCATTAAATTTATTTACTTCATAAATCACTTTAGATTCGTTAAATTGAGTTAAAAAATATATAATGTCAAGTTAAAACCAAATGAATCACATTAAATACTTTTAAGAATTACTTATATTTTGAACATTCGAATTAAGAATTTTTTATATTTTGAACATTCGAATTAGATTATGTCATGGATGATTTTATTTTACATTAATTTTTAATAAAATGCATAAAATTTTTATATTAACTTTTCGTCAGTTACTTATGGTTTTATGTTTCAGTATTTTCCATCAATAAATTACGTATTTTTTTTTTTATAGTATTTGAATTAAATTAAATTATTATTGATTTTATTTTACATTATTTTCTAATAAAACGCGCCATTAAAAAAATACTAATAATACTAGTAAAAAATGAAGTACCCAAACATTAAAAATGATTATTCTAGAATGAAAATGATGAAATTATCAAAAACCAAATCAAAGTATAGTTGCATATATGTTATATATACAACTGTTCTTTGATTTCCATAATATATGTATTACTACTCTCTTTATAGCTGAAATTGGTAATATAAGGGTTATACAGATTTGCATGAAGCTTGAAGCTAAGTCTTCCATCTTTGCTCCATCAGCTGGACTCGATATCAGAGATTGGCAAGCTGCTCTATGTTCATAGGGTAGACAATGCTAGTGTCCCCATTGAAAGCCTTTCTTCCCATTAAGATGTTTACAGCTTCAGTTGGGTGGAAAGCATCCCAAAAGATGTACTGATCTCGATTCGGACATGGTGTTTGGAATGGAAGACATGTTACTTGACCTCTATTCCTTCCTATTCCGCAGCATCCGCGATTGATTACACTAAATCCTGCATATAATTAATTATAAGTATTGCAGTCAGTTTTTACCAATTCGAATCTTCGTATTATTTGGTGTCTCGTCTTCTATTCTATATATCTTTTTATATGCCGTGTCATTTATAAAAAAATATTGACTATTAAAATATTTATACAAAAAAAAGTGACGTGGTACATAGAAAAATATGTATGAAACAGAAGATAAAATAACAAATAAGCCAGATTGAGTTTTCACATACTATACTGTATAATAAATACGCACATACCATAAGCTGCTGAATTAGTGAGAATATCTCGAAACATACGATGAACATCAATGAAAATGAATTTTGCTCCTGGGAGATTAGTATTTAAGTTGTTCATCATAGTCTTAACATTTTCATTGAAAGGAAGAACAAGTTGATTAACCTCTACGGAACAGAGTCCAGCAGGGCTCTGAGCCAGGATGCTTGGAATACATCCCATTACTCCTAACCCTGCAAGTATAAATTTCCTTGCTCCAAGATTGTAAAGAGTCTGTACTTGTATTACAAACACAAATTAAAATTTTGTGTTAGAGATATAATTAATTTATATCATTAACATTGCAGTAAAATGACATTATGGATCAGCTTAATTACGCAAATTAGATTCACCGAGTCAAAAGCAAGGAAAATGGGATGTTACCGTTAGTTGTTGAGTGTATTGTTGAACCAACAGATTAGCATATTGGGTGCCATCATATTGATTCCTAGTTGGGTAATTAGGCATGAGATAGTTATTAAGATAGTCATTGCTGCCCATACCCACAAAGAAAATGCTCCTTCCAATTGCATTACCCACATCAATTGCCCCAAGATTCCTTGTGATCTGATCAAGTGTGTTTTGGAAATTCCTTATTTGTTGATTAAATGGTATGCGACTCACCTGATCAAAGAAAATGATGTCACACAAATTAGTCAATTAACATTACACATATTTAGTATTCCAAGAGATATTTTTATCAGGTTTATGGTAAGATAAGACTATTTTAACGATGAATACAAGGATTGAAAAATCACTAATGCTTCTAAGAAAAAAAAAAAACCCTATTCTTTAAACATTTTAGAGTTGTATTAAGAAGTCAATCATACTTTGAATCCCATGTAGTAAAAATTCATTTCATATATATATATGGTAAATTTAATCTATGACTCAAACTGCAAACTGTCAAAATCTTTAGTCTCTAGAGATGACTCTAATACAATTAAATTGAAAGTAAGTTGGTCAAGAGATATCTATACATTAATTGAATAGTTAATATGGTAATTTTTCTGTTCCCAACCAGACTCGACTGCTATTTCATGTGAATGTATAAAAGGATCACTCAATAAATTTCAAGCTGCATTTAAGATAGCTATACTAAATATGCACATGAAAATGCCTATCAATGGCTAGCTTTATTTATATTATATTTTATTTCTCTCCAAGGAGGATAAAAGTACTAGTAGCAAGACGGACATTTTATCATTAAAATAGCAAAACATTATATTATGGAAAAACAGTCTGTTTGCAAAAAAAAAAAAAAAAAACAATAAAAAAAAAAAAAACCATAAATGGCTCTCTGGGCATGATTAGCACACTAAGAAATGAAATAGGACTCGGTGACATATGCCCTCTTTGCATGCTGACAATATCAAATACCATATGATAATATGATATAAACCTAACATATAATTAATGAATTTGATTTAGAAATTATTGTGTTAATATTGATTTCGTGTCCATCCGATTATAATAAAATAATCATACCGTATTCATTTCAATTTTCTTACACAGTTAACTAAACTATATATAGAGACAAAGTGTATATATATGAGCAGTAGTAATGGCTATATTGGGGAAGTATATAGGAGATATGAGAGACCTAGGTTGATGAGGTTGGATGCACTGTGTTTGGACACAAGAATAACCAAATTCCAACGAAGATCTTTTCAGATGATGAGTGTAGATTGAAGCTAATACTATATTTTTTTTAATGGAAAATGAAAAAGAAAATTATTTTTATATTTTGAAAAATTTTCAGATTTTTGATAGTCTTCCAATAAATATAATAATATTAATATATAAATATATGTAGAAATATATAAAATTAAATAATAAACAATAATAGAAGAATTACTCTATCATTTAATTATTAATTATTTGATATTATTAATTACATAATTAATTAAGATGATATATGCTAAAGAATCAAACTCTTTTTCAATCAATAATTCAAAATTATAAGTTGACATTAAATTACAGACAAGATTATTTTTGAAAATTACATGAATAATAAGATTATTTTGTGTTAAACTGAAGCAAGCATAAAATTTGAATTCCTAATCTATTTCCATTAGGAGCCAAATCAATACATAGAATTCCTAAAAATCTTAAAATGGGAATCCTATTCCCATTCCATTACTAAGTGTACCAAAAGTTGAATCCAAATTTTCTATCTCATTTGATATTTCATCTCCTGTTCTATATAACTCTGTGGATATCATCATTTTTTTTAAAATATTTTGACAGCCAACAGTTTTTCATTAATAATATGGTTCACAATGAGGTGATAAGAGATGAAACATATTTTAGGACAGAAGATCTAGATTCACCAAAAGTCGCTTTAAAGTATTTCCAGTCTTATATCTTAATTAATTTTTAAATATGAAAAGTTTTAATTTTTTTTAAATTTAGTGGCCTCTTTAATTAAATAAACAAAAAATTAATAAATATGAATAAGTGAGAGAATTAATAAATAGCATGTATAAAAATTTAAAATAACAAGTGAAATTGACTCTCTTAGATATGTTGAGTCAAATTCACTTTCTATTTTAAATTTAAATAATAAAGAGTTTATTAAAAAAAATTTTGATTATTTATTGTAGAGAATTTAGAGCATAAAGAACGCATTAGAGATGCTCTGACAAAAAAAAAATGGAAAATCTCGTAAATAGTTTTATTTTTTAATTATCTTTTGTAAAATTTGAAAAGATTAAAAAAAAATGCATATATATATGGATGCTTACAAAGTTTCTGCCAGTGACATCAAGGATTCCAGCAGCAGCTGAGGCATAGTTGACTCCATGAAGAACATCATCTCCTGAAGCCTCAGAGTATGCAGGAATAAGAGGAAGTCCTAACAATTCAGCTGCATTTGCATAATCCACAATGTTAATTATGATTTTATCTTATAATTAATCATTGTTTCTTGATTAATATTTATAGATTACATATATGGGTGTTTTCCCTAGCCAGCATTTTAGCTAATAGGAGATGCAAGTTTTAATTAATTAAAGATTAACTAAAAATTATGACTAAGTATTAATTGCATATTAATTGGGAAGGTAAACATCACCAATTTAGATCTTTTATCCCTTTTCTATCTCATTGCGATGTTTGTTAATGTGACACAAAAAAAAAAAGTATGAAATTGAAAATGGGACATAAAAAAACAGAAAATCCATACTGACATATCACTATTGCAGATCACACGAGAAAAATTGATTTCATAGAATAGATTTTTTTATTGTTATTTTTATTAATAAATAAAAAATAATTAAACTATTGCTGAAGGAGATTTAGAAATATAAAAAATAAACTGAATAGAATAAAAACAATAATTTTATTGCTATATGAGTGTAAAAAATTATGCCATTCAAATAAAAATTAGTTTTTATTCTATTTTATATGGACAATTATTTTTAGTCTTTTTTTTTTCTAATTAGATGGTGAATTATTGTTTTGAGAATGCAAGAACACTACAATTTAAAACAATAAAAAAAAAAAAAAAATTGAAGGGTGGCATTTCTCTAGTGTGACAATTTTCCATAATAAACAAATAAAAATAAAAAGAGTTTGACACAAAAATTCCATGTTCTATAAGGAGGTAAAGACATGCAAACAAGGCATTTGGACACATAATCAGGTGCTATTGCATCTCTCGACTGGATAATAGTCTACATTTTATCATGCTTAAGCAAATGCAAATAGAGAAATTAATTTAAAATTGAAAAATAAATAAAACAAAACAGAACAAAAAGAAATTAATTAGTAAAAGAGAGAGAGAGAGAGAGAGAGAGAAATTAACCTATTTCATCAACCATGGTATAACCATTAGAGAAACGACCAGTAGGGCCGCCATTGAAGTCAATACCATAAGGAAAATAGTTAGCTTTAGCAAAGGAAGGAAGATTATTATTATTTCCATTATCAATAAGAGAATCGCCAAAAATGAACATTGCAGGCACCATTTCTTCTGCTACATTTTGCCCTAAACCTATCATTCCAAATAAAAATACCAAAATCCACAATTTTCCCATTAGACAGAATTTCCTTACCACAAAGAATTCTTTTTTACAACTAAATGGTTTTGTGTGTGAAAAGTTAAAAGGTATAGAGCTAATTTAATAGAGAAGGTAAGAAGGTAAGGTAGTTGAATAATAGTAAATGAATTCACCTGTTCTCTACATTGTAATAATCACACTGACTCTTAATTTAATATACATGTATTTGTATAAATGCACCAAAGTAACAAGGCAAAGTCTGCCTTTCCCATAATTAATATGTACATACTGTCTACCCCATATATATATATATACACACACACACAAATGCATTTCCCTTTATTACAATTAACACTTTAATTTTGTATTAGACCAACGTACGAAATACATATTCTTAAAAATAATTATACACTTTTTCTTAGTCTTATAATTCTTTTTCCTTTTTCATATTTGCTAGCTTCGCATATATTTGTATTTTTATATTAAAAGTAATAAGCTATATACACACTTGTAATTGTATTAAATAAAACTACAAGTAATTGCCTTGGATTGAGCCGAGTCGGACCAAATATCGACTTGGTCTGAAGTTTCCTAAGCAAAAAATTTAGGAAATGTTAAGATAGTGAAAGGTGCGGCGGTGGTGATGGTAGCATGGTGGCAATGGCTGGTGCAAGTGGTGGTGGTGATTACGGTGATAATGACTAAGTGCTAACGATGATGAAAGTGATGACGGTGGTGATGGTGATGGCTGGTGCCAGCAATGCTACCGATAGTGGTAGAGATGAGGTAGTATTATTGATGGTTGTAGAATTATAATTTTTAAGAATTGAATTAAGAATTATAAAATTATTTTTTTAGTTATATTATAATTTTATGAAACTAGTAATAGATAATTTTAATTTTAAATCTGCTATCAAACGGTGAAATTGAAATTGAACCTTTTAATTTTATGCTATTCAAATGGATCCTTAGAAAAATTATTCTGAATTATTTATTATTTTTTTCTTGATAAGAATAAGATAAATTTTAATCACATATTTATTTATAAATCCATTCATATTCATATTATAATATTAAATTTTTATATCTAACTAATTAACTTTTAAAATGTATATTCATATTTTTTATATTTAAATTAATGAGAAATTATTAAATAAAATGAAAATATATTTTTCTATTCATATAAAATGAATTATTTATGATTAAAGTGCGAGTTAAATTGATATGTTAACCGGTTTATTGAAATCAGCACTCACAAAGCCTAAATATACAGGTTGAGTCGCTCTCTTAAACTCATCCAGGAAGTAACTAGCAATGACAGAAAATAAAAATGTAGGGTTTAATTTGAAATTTTAATATATATAATAAAAATAAAAATAAATTAAATAAAGGTATAGTTGGGCAAATTAAATATTGCAGTTGGCAATATATTCAATGCAAAGACCAAATGATGTAATATAGCATTTGTGTTAACGCGTCTTTTTTAAAATTAAAATCACCATATTGCCATTATGCCATATATATATATATTTGAAACTGACAACACTCCTTCAGAAAATCACTGAAGGAATATAACACTGGATTTAAGAACAATTCTGAAAAAATTTTATTTTCATTAGTTAATATATCCACCAATAATATATATTCCTATTAATTAGTACATGAAGATCTCAAAGTTACCGGAAATTTTACTTTACTAATTAATAATTTCATAACTTGTTCTCTGAAGTATTTTTTATTTTAACAGTAAAATAATATTACGAATTAATTTTAGTGTTAATTTAGTTAAAACAGATTATTTATATTGAGATTAAACAATTCGCAAAATAAAAAAAATTCAATATCATCTCATCTCAAGCATCGAGCTCTGATTTTGTATGTTAAATTTCATTTGGGAATGTTAAATTTTTAATTTTTATATGAATACAGAGTATTAAACACACAAATACATATTAAAATATTAGATATTATCATTATTAAAAATTAAAACTAGCTTATTATGTAATTATTAAAATTCATAAGTTCATACATAAGTGGACTTATAAATGGATAAGTATTGAAACTCCTTTGTACAAAACCAATTGGTTTGTGCTAAGTTCAATACCCGCTCACTTATAAGTCCTTTATTTATTTTATCATTATTCAATGTGAGATATTTTTTCCAACATACATCCTCAAGTGCAACTGGATTTTGACTCATGGCCTAACATCAACAAGCCGGTTGACATTTACTCATAAATGGATCGACTGATATCTTTTTCCGGTTGACATTTACTCATAAATGGATCGACTGATATCTTTTTTTCAGTTTCGGGATCGACTGATATCTTTTTTTCAGTTTCGATCCGGACTGGCATCATCATCAGTCCTACAACAACAATGGGGACTCGAATATGGATCCCAAAATCTAACCCATTTGAGTATAAAATTCTGATATCATATAAAAACTTATATATAAGAGAAATAAATTGTTTCTTGTATATATTCGTTACCAACATACAAAGCTTTTATATAGGCATAAGTTTACTATTAGTTAGGAAAGATAAATATAATAATAATATAGTAATAATCACAACAGTTCTACTAATCCAATAAGCTGTTAGCTAAAGATAACGCTTGTCACTTATCTCCTCAACAGTAATAACTTCTTACTATTATATTAATCTTTTATATTTTTTATTCATAATTAATATGAAATTATCTTAATACTCTTCTCAAGTGATAATTGAAATTCAATTATCACTTGAAATAAATATTTGAAACGCAACGGTAACACCAGACTCACTAGAACTGGACATTCAAACTAAAAAATTAAAAAATAAAACCAAACATGTTCTGATAGTATATTAAATTTTTATTTTTATATGAATTGAGAGTATTAAACACACAAATACACATAACACATATTGAAATATTGGGTACTATTATTATTAAAAAGCTAGAACTAACTTACTAAGTGATATTCCCTTACAAAATATTAAACTCTTATATTTTTTTATTTTCCAATTAATATGGAATTATTTTAATACGAAATATATATTAAAATTTAAGGCAATTGCATATATTTATTGGTTTTATTTTTTATCATATGTAATTATTTAATATTTGACTTCTTGTTAAATATATAATTGTAATATGAGTGGATAATCTTATATTAATTAATAATAAAAAATACAAATGGTTTATAATAAAAAGGGTAATTCAATTTAAATGGCTAAAGTCATTGTAAAGTCTAACTTCTTATAAGCTCAATATCTAATACTTTGACTTTACCTTGCCTACTTTTAGTATCTAGAGAATTTGACATGTATCAGAGATGAAATCTGAATCCGTGACAAAAATTTACCAAAATAGTGATGACATTTACCTATGAAAAAAATTGCGTTAGTAACTAAAGACGGATCACCGACAAAAACTACATTCCATATATATTTTGTGTTTGTTAACCATTTACTGATAGAAATCGGTTGGTAATTACCGATGCATATTTTTGGTAGGTAAAAATGGAGAAAAAAAAATTAGCGCGAATATTTACCGACCACTTAAAGACGGATTTACCGACCATACCATTACCAACGTATTTAGTCAGTAATTTTATAATAATACAAGCATGAAAATTTTGTACTTAAATTTCTAGTTTCTGACGAATTGCCGACGGAATATAAGCCATGTGGTGTATTATATTTCGTCGGTAATTCGATGATAATTCGTCGATATTCTATGAATCAACGAATTACCGATAGTTTTTAAATCATCGGTAATTCTAAAAGTATATAAGTCGTTCCAATTATGGTTTCTCTCACACAAACTCTCACTCCCTCTCTTTCTCTGTCTTCATCCCTCCTTCATCGTCCCTTCGCCATTCCTTCATTGATTGTAAAGTAATTTTCTGTTATATATATATATATATATATACTTTAAGAAAAGGTAATTTTCTGTTTTATATATATATATATATATATATATATTGTTATGATTGTGTGTGTATTTTATGTTCTAATTTTTTGTTGTGTAATTTTATTTTGTTTTAGAAATTTTCTGATTTTGTGTCCATTTGCTTCGACCGGTTGTCCGTTCATCATTCACCGTTCGAGGTATTTTTCTATTTTTTTTTTGTATTTCTTTGTATATTTATTTTGTGTATTTGTTTATGTTTGATTTTCTGTATTTTTTTGGTATTTTTTGTTAAATAATTTTGTAATTTGTGAAATTTTGTTGGGTTTTATTGAACAAATTTGGTAATTGTTGGGTTTAGAATACCAAAAAAATAATATAATAATTTTGTGAGTATAATTTTCTGTAATTTTTTTGTAATTTTCTGCATTTTTGTTTTTTTTTGGTTTATTTGTTAATTTTGTTATTATTTGAAATTTGTAATTTTTTGAAAAAAAATATATTTTATTGATTAAATAATAAAGTAAAATATATAATTTGTAAGAATTGAAAAAATAAAATTTGAAAGAAAGACTATTTATTAAAATCATAATTATATAGTAATTAAAAAATTACATACAAAGCAAAATAGTTAAATTCGTTGAAAAAAAATTGTGAAGAAAATATCAATTTGTGACATAAAAATATAATTAGAATAGAATATTTTATTAAAAATTATTATTAATAAATTAGTTTAATTTTGAAATTATTTTGTTAAATTTTAAAATTTATTCTAAGTCAATTATAATATATTTAACAAAAATAAGTTGAAATAATAATTAAAAAATAATAAATCTTGAATGCACCATTTTTAAATAACAAAAATAAGTTTAGTAAAAAATAATAGCAATAATTATTAAATAATAAATATTATGGTAATTAATACATATAAATATTAATGTTATAATTACTAAATTTAGTTAAAGAAAAATTTTCAAAATTTAAGAGCGTGATAAACAGCGTGACGAACAAATGCAGTATGACATATAACATTTATATTAATTAGAAGATTGGATACATATGGTAGAAAAATCTACTGGAATACTTCTTTCATGTCTTCTAGTTCATTCTACTGCTCCTGTTTTTCAACCTCTTTATCTAGTTGGTGATTCTAGGACTAGTGTCGATGGTGTTGTTGCGTCTGCTCCTAATTATTTTATTTACCATGATGAGTTTGATGATGCAAAGTACATTATAAAGGTTAAATAAATGTCTTTATATTTTGTACAAATTTTAGTATATTATTAATTTTTAAATATTTTTTATGATTTTATAAGTTAATTTTAAATTTATTAATTTTATTTAATATATTTATCAAAATTTTAAAAAAAATAATATTTACTGACAATTTTACTGATAGGTTTACCGACGGCCAATAATGAAATTTTAATTATCCTTTACTAACGAGTTAATAATAAAAAGTTTTAGGTTTCGCACTCAATTTTATTGATAATTTTGGATTCTGTCGAGAAATTAGCAACCGACTTTTAACCTTTTGCCGATATATATTACATTAATAAATGATGATAGATTTTATTTTTTGTCATTAAATTTTAATCGATAAAATTTTAGTCGACTATTATTTTTGGTCGGTAGTAACGAAATATATTGTTTTAGCGATAGAATTTTCCGTCGGTAAATTGGTATTTTCTTGTTTTGCATGGTATCATAGATAGTCCGGACATAAGTCATCATATGTTATCAAGTGTCTATTGAATAGTATTAAATATATAATTGTAATGCATTTAGGTAATTTCACTTTAATTAATGATAAGAAATATAAATGGTTTATAATAAATAGGATAATCCAATCTAAATGGTTTAAACTATTTTGTATTATAAAATTTAATTTATAATAAGTTGTATGCCTAATATTTTAACTATATTTGATTTTATATTATCTTGATTTACAGGGTTGAGAGAATTTAACACTTCTTAATCAACAAAATAATGATTAAAAACTGAAATAATATGTTATAAAATGAACATAGATAATTAGCTAAATTAAATTAAATTACTGTAAATCCAATTATAGTTTCAACTAAAATGAAATCATAGAAAAGCTATCACAATAACAAATAAAATTTTATATAATAATATCATACAAACTCTAATTATGAATTATAACAAAATGATCCAGTAAAATCTATAACATAATTTTTTCAACATATATTTATCGCACGTTTAAAACATGTCCTTAAAAATATCCTCATTCACAAATAAAAAAGAATAGTCAAACATAATTGTGTTGATTTTAAAAATAATAAGATCCTGAAAAATATAAGAATATTAGTAAAACGGAAATAGAAAATTAATAGTAAAACTAAATTAATATCATATACATATATGATATATTATCCAATTACAATTTCATTTATCCTCTTAAAAATTAGAAATTGAATTATACAATAAACCAAAATTTCTTTTTATAATTTTTTAAACTAAATCAAATCATTTAGAGAAATAAATCCAATCAAATTATGAAAATTAATTTGATTTTATGGTAAATTATGAGCGGTTTAGAATCATCGTTTATAAATAATGTGATGAAAAATTAATGTGGATGCAACAGTATCCATGCGGATGGTGGGAGCCTTGGTGTAGTGGTTAGAAACTTTCAAGGCTAATTAATAGTTATTAATGCAACTAATACTTAATTGATTTAAATAATAAATATCCTGATCGTTTAAACAGTTTTCTCGAGTTCGAGTCTCTATAAATGCGACAATCAGTATTGGGAGAAATAAAATCTCCAAAAGTGATATTTATTATTTGAATCTGAATTAGTCAGCAGCCGGATGATTTAACAAAAATAATAAAAAAAAAAAAAGTTACTGAAAGTAGCAAAAGAAAGAAGCTGAACAAGGTAGTGGTTGAAACTGATTCTCTTACTGTGATCATTGGAATTACAAAAAAGGAATTCCCTAATCCTTATTTAGGCAGTAGACTTCAAAAAATTGATGAACTTGTTAATTAGTAGTTTTGAATTTTTTAGTTGTTATATTGTTGGGAGTGAGGCAAATGTTGTTGCCCATGGTTTGGCAAAAATAACATATAATATGTCTTAGGACATTCACAACAAGGACAATGGAAGAGTACAATGAGTAACATTGTCTCCAATTCATTACACTCCTCTCATTGTAGGAGTATAAAAGGCATTACACGTATAATACCATTAACTGTTTTATTGCCATTTAAAAGAAAAAAAAAGCTCTTTAAATTATGAGATTTGATTGTGGGTTTATATTATTATATTTTTTTATAATATAATTTATTTGTAAGCAAGAGGATAATGGATTATTTTTTTTAAGAGTATAATTCACTGTAAATGTTAAATACGAAGTGTAATAACTTGATTAAAGTCAACTCATTTATTTATAGAAGAAACAAATCAAATTAAAGACATACTAATAGATCAAATTAAAGAAACACTATTATAGGAATATGTCTTGGAATTGCAAATAAGATGACTTTGATAAGCCAAATAATTATTGAGAAAGAAAGTCAAACACCTAAAAACTTGAAAAAGATGGTTCCATCTTGTTGACAAGAGTTAATGAAACAAGAAGTGTATGATAAGGAAAGTGTTTGGGAATTCCCCAAATTATAAAATCTTTTGACCAAAACTCATATATGCACACTTTAGTGTTTAATAAAATTATAAATCAAATGCCATAATTTAAAAGTTAAATTTTAAATATTAAATAATATTAACCGTTAAAAAATTTTAAAATACAAAATTATTTAAAAAATTTATAAAATTAGATTTACTGCAAATTGTAAATTAAATTTTTAACCTATTATTTAAAATAAATTTTAAATTAATTAAAATTTTTAAGTGATAAGTAAATAAATATTTCCAATAATTTAAAACTTATAAGTGTTCAAAATTTTAATTTTATTTGTTAAATCATATTATCAAATATTACTTCAATTTTAAAAATTAATTAATCATTGATTATATATATATTAAACATTAAAGAGAAGAATTGATTTTGAATCTATTGTTCAGGAGAATATACATGTAATATCTGTCATTTTGAAGTGCATTTGTTGATTTTATTTGTTTGGAGAATTTTAAATTTTAAATGAGAAGTTTGAAAATTTCAGAAACTTTTATTTTGAACTGCAGCAGAATTCAGTATTAACAATTACTTGCTCTTAAAGACATAATTGGATAAGGTGTAAAATATGAAAGTTGTTAATTTATGTCTTAACTTTAATTCTGTAAAATGGTTTGGTAAAATTCTGAGTATGTGGTGAGTTGTGTCTATTTGAGCAAGGCTGGTCTGGATGAGAATTCCTGCAGGGATGCAGTACATGTTTGGAATTTCTGGGAATGACTGAGGTAGAATTTGTTGAAGTTGTAAACATGAAAAATGTTTCTGTGTATGTTGAGATGATGTCTGTAAAATTTCAGAATTTTTGAATAGGTATATCTCAGTAGTGTTTTGTATCAGGGTTGTTCGGTTGGATTTTGATGCAGGAGTCTGAGTGACTTTTGGAGAGTCACCACTGTCTGAGTGTTGATTAGTTTGATATGAAATTTGGACATGTTGTGCTTCTGTCTGTTGATTTTAAGTGGCAAGGAGAATTGAGGAGTTTGGATTAGTGTAGCTCATTCGCGAGCTAGCTTAAAGTGGAATGTTCAGACAAGAATTTAACTTAGAAGTTTTTGGTTATGGAGAGCCAACATTATGCGGGAAGGCATTTTCGCGGACTGGCAATGCGAGGCGGCATTTTGGCGAAGAGCTTTGGCGAGAAGCTTTTGGCGAGGAAGCATTGTGCGAAGAGAGATATGCGAGGTGGCAGTTCGCGAAGACGCGAAGAGGCGAAGGAGCATTGCCGAGGTGGCTTATGCGAGGATGAGTCGCGAGGAGAGTTTGGCGAGGCAGCATGCGCGAGTTAACTTATGCGAGCTGGAATGTGCGAGGCAGCGATGCCGGATCAAGATTGGCGAGTTAGCAAGTGCGAGCTGAGAATGCGAAGTGGTTGACGAGCTGGCTAGGCGAGGGAGCTTTGCCGAAGCAGTCAGGCGAAGGAGCTTTGCCGAAGCAGTCAGGCGAGGGAGCTTTGCCGAGGCAGTCTGGCGAGCTGGGCAGCGTGTTTCTAGGCAGAGGTCTATTTAACCCCAGTAACCCAGCCAGCGATTTTCACGATTTTTCTTCCTTCTTTCTTTAGCAAATTTCAGTATTTTCTCCAATTTGTTCCATATTTTGTTCTAAGGCATTAAGGCTTAG
>CANXYC010397512.1:0-14570 GCA_948193065.1 Aleurites moluccanus
ATACTAAGTTAAGTGAATATACGTTTGTAAAGTGATATATATGTTATACATTGTTGTAATGTGGGCTAATGGTGATGATAGAATAGACTTTATGCATAAAGGAGTGAAAGGTGTGAAATTTGTGCAAAGTATGGTTGATAGGGCATATGGTGTATGCCTTGTGTGATTTGATGTGTTTTTGTGTATATAATATGTTTTGTAATGATTTTACATCTTATCGGAGTGTTATATATAAAAATAGGTGAACCGTCGAGTACTCCAGCTCGGGGGGTCGGACGGCAGGCCGATTAGGGGCTCGAACAGTGGATTAGGGGCTAAAAAGGTTAAATTGCATAAAAGGTGAGTCTATATGTATAATCATGCATGATTTGCATCTTATATGATATAATATTTCATTTGAACCAATAAAATTGAGTTTGATACCCAAAATCCCAAATAGTACAAAATGGCCCGTAATTAAGCCCGCCGAAACGACCTAAACTGACCTAAACTTTGACGGGCCATAAAATGAAAATCAGAAAGCCAATTGGGCCACCACTTGGTCCAATCATCTAGTCTCTACCTAAGCTTCGAAATGGTACCTCATGGCCCACCTAATTCTTTTGGTAACATAGTTAACCAGAAAGTACCTAAAAATTTCAAAACGGACCCGTAATTTGCGAGCCAGTTGCGGCAGCGCAACTGGGCCATGCCAGGCCAATTTTTGACAAATCCCAAATTTGTTCTTTTATTCTTCATATATATATATGATTTTTTTATAGTTATATAAAGTATAAATATGCCATATTTGTGGTTAAACGGAGACATACTCATATGATATCATAGCAGGACTATTTCGATGGTATAGTGGAAAATCCATCGACTGTGTGCACACTGGTATACATTGGACCCTTGCTGGAGAGGGTGGTCATGTTCTCTAGCCTTAAGAGCAGATCCCTCTTATGTTCACTATATTTTTGCACAATAGTGCGTTTATTATACAAAATACTTTTCATTGGGCCCTTGCCTGTTATATCATATGTGCGTTGACTCGTACACTGGATTTTATTTGAATATTTATATGGAAAGTTACCTGGATATTTATGTGAATAATGATACAGATACTGGTTATATTCTTCATTGGTTATCTTATATTGATTTTATTGGTCATATTCTTCATTTGTTATCTCACATTGATTCTATTTACCATATACGGGCAATAATGATTTTATTGAGCATTTACTGCATTTTTATACTTATAGATTCACTGAGTATTTTTATATTCACCCCCTTCAGTGGTTACCATTTTCAGATCAGCAGTGAGGCCCGAATTCCATAGGCATTTCCTATCCTCACCTTGGAATTGTACTATTCAATGACATGCAAATTTTAGTCCCAAAATCATATGTAAATATTTGTACAGTATAGAGGTTCCATGATACTGTAAAGTAAATAGGGGCATATATAAGTATGAGATTATATGTTTATGTTGTTGCATATAAGTATTATGCTATGCATGGATAAAGTTTGAGATACAGAGACATTGATAAATAAGTGATGATATGAATGAATATAATCTGGTATTCAAATGTATACATTGAAATGATATTGAAGATACAGAGGGATCCTTGACTTGAGATAGATGTCGAAGGATATAGTGGAAGTGCTTAATTGTTTGTTTTTTAGTTGGGCATACTCCTTATATAGAGAAGATACTGCCCAATTTTTTTATAAAATTGTCAAGCCATATTGAGCTTGTTATTGAATTGCATGTCATATAATACAGTTATTTGGGTTTTTCGTGGTACCGGTAGCATAAGCATCACCCGTACCCTAAGATCGTCACAGCTCCTAAATTGGGTCGTGACAGTTACACTCGTTACTTACCTCATTGCAAGAGTTATTGCACTAGTAATGCTTGTTATTTCAGACTTTATTTTAAAATTTAGGTAATAGCAAAGTAATATTCGTTACCTATTGGTAACACTCATTATCATGTTCAAGGCATTCTCCTCAAGAATTCAACCATTCAAACTCATCCATAACTTCTCTAACTCGATCTATAACTTACAAAGAGCAATTTATACTTTAAATATAGCAATCTATACAACATTTAAGGCACAAGACAACTAACTACAAAATAATTAAAATAAATCGATAGTCAAATCACTTAGAATCCAACACTGAAATCTCAAAACATATGAAGGAAAATTTTAGATATTACACAGGCTATGCTACTTAAACCGTATCCCAAGTCAATAATTCTCAATCATGGGAGAGGCATCTGATAGAGAGAGAAATTAGATATTTTGTGAATTTTTTAATTAATTATTTGTTTTTCCTAGTCTAGTCTCATTCATGTAAAATATATTTTTTAGATTGATTAAAATTAAATTTATTTAATTTTAAAATAAGTTTTTAATTTAAATTAATTAAAAATATCATTTTAAATTTAATTGGACATAAAATAAGATTTGAAAAAAATTATGCGTTTATCTTTAAAATGTACTTACATTAAATTGAAGGTAAAACGCATTATCAAATTCTTAAATTTTTATATTTTTAACTATTAAATCTCTATAATTTACTTTTTGACGATTAAGTCTCCTAAGTTTTATTTTTTGATATATCGAATCTCTTTTGACAAACACAGAGGATAATAAATTTTACGTATTAAAAGCATGTTCAGAGATAAAAGTTGCGATAATTAGTGACATGAAAAATAAAAAAATAAATAAAAGAGCAGAAATTCAAAAAGATGTCGTTTTTACAGAGGCTCACCGGGGCTTCATTTCCAAATTCTTATTTCTTGTTTTCTTTTCTTTCAATTTTTTCCTCTATGCACACTATAGCAAAAATAAATGAATTCTTCTGATCAAATTCAAGCAATAAAAATTTCTGATAAAAAATAACAGTAACAATAACAAATTCAAGCGATAGTTCTTCTGATAAAAAATAAATGAATTCTTTTGATCAAATTCAAGCAATAACAGTAACAAGTTCAAGCAATAATAATAGTGTATTTGCAGAGATGCTCAAAATTCAGAAGCAATAGGTGGGTGCACAAAATTATAGCAAGAACTCCTCAATGAGGAGAGGAGAGTCCAAGCAAGCTCAAGCTAAACAATTATCAAATTTGACAAAATAAAACCTAAAAATTGATACAAACCCTAACAATTCCCCCAAATTAACAAATCCCTAACGAATCGAAGCTGTTGGAGATTTCTGACGTGAATTTGGCACTGCTCTTGGACATAGGAACACAATCGAATACTGATCTTGTTAAGATCGCCACAGAGAACCGATCCACTCCTAACTGAAGCTTCATCACAGACGGAGACTTCACCAGCTAGAATGACATCGAGTACCTTAGGGACCCACTGGCCCAAAGAAATTATCTATCTCTGAACTCCATAGTCCCACTTTACTCGATCAAGCGACAGCTTAACCCATTTTGTCGATGCCTTAATGGAGAAAGAACGGTTAAGGAGGCGGCGATGTGGGCAAGGCTTAGCTTTTATAAACTGTGGGTTTCTGCTGGTGGTGGCGTAGAAGACTCATACGGTGGTAGGAGGGTCTTGATGTTGGTGGGTGCTTTAGAGTTTGCAAAGAGAAAAACAAAAATGGAGGCTTTAAGTTTCAGAGAGAGAAAAATAAAAGTGGTGCTTGGGGAGGTGAAATGCAGTTCAATAAACCGTGTCGTTTTTTGGGCTTTAAAATTAATTTATGCCTTTTTTTTTTTTTTTTCTGGTCAACAATTATAAGTCAAGTCGGTGTTTTTAATTTTGTTCACGCGCGTAAAAGTTACTATCATTTGTCACCATAAGAGAGAGTCAATATATCGAAAAATAAAAATTAAAGGATTTAACCATCAAGAAGTGAATTGTAATAATCCAATAAAAAAAAGTGACAGTTCATGGACTTTGGGATGTTTTTTGCCTAAACTGAACAAAACGAATCATGCATATGTATGCATTCAAATTAAATCAAATAAAATAAAGTTAATTTAACTCTGAATTATTGAGTGATATCTAATTACGTCCAAATTTTTTTATGGAGATAAATTAGTTCATAATATTTTTTTTTGTATTTATTTGACTCAATAGTATTGACAATAATAACAAAATATTCTTATTTAAAACTTTTATTTGTTTAGAAAAAAAATTAACAATTAAAAAAATAGTAAAATTATATTAAAAAATTTCTGCATTTTTATTTCGTTAAATTGTACGGTCATTTCATAAAAAATTTCATGTTTTTCTATTAGTCAATGAATAAAAAATCAACTTTTACTAAAAATTTTTTTTTTAAATACTTAAAATACTCCTATTATTTATCTACCCCAAAACTCACCCATCTTTTTCTTCATTTCACAATAACCTAAAACCATATAATCAAAACCTTCTTTTACAACTACCACCACCATAAAAGTCGTATTTAACAGCAAGTTCAAACCTTCATCACCTGCAACAGTTACTCCACCAACAAGCTCTCCTCTAGAAAATGCTCCGTCGGCTCCAGTGATTGCTCCAACCGCAGAAGTTCTTGTGCCGACTCCAAGCAAGAAGAACTCCAAAAAGGTTCTTGCACCACAATCTCTATCTTGGCTCCGAACTGGATAGCAACTTCGCTTCAAGGCCATCATCGTTAACAGCGCCACCCATCTTATGAGGAAATCGCGAACCAGCACCAATAGGTCACACCATCGATGCAAACATGAAATCGCATCAATTCTAAAACAAAGAAGAGACAATACCAATCGTCTCCGACATCGGTGGATGTACAACAAGGAGCGTTAAATGGGTGAAGGACAGGAGACGGATTTGTCATCCAACCTATAACCCATTGTTGATCGTCTACCACCATTCACTTAATCGTTGTTGGTCTGAGAAATTATTATGGAAATAACAGTAAGAAATACATTAGAAAATTTGACTATTTCTTATTTCTGTACTTTTTTGTATTTTTCAGGTAATAAATTTTATTTCTACTAGAAATAGTGACATTCAATCGGCAGGTTCTATTTTTGAAGGAGTTGTCTTATTATTTTCTAATAAAAATTCTACGTTAATTCTGGGTTAGGAGAAAATCAAGTTTTGTTTGGGATTTTGGGCTAAGTTATAAATTGGATGCAGGACGAATTCATGATTCTTAACGTATTAGTTGGAAAATCGACAAGATCAATGTGAAACCAAGGCATGCACTTAAGAAGTAAAGATGTGACTGGAGACGAAGGAAATGTCGAAAGTGTATATTTGGGAGTGGAGGTAAGGAAAAGAGGAGATGATGGTCGTGCGGAAGAAGTGGAGAAAGGGGAGGAGATGAAGTGGAAATGGAGATTCAAGTTGGTGTATTAGAGGTAGAATTGGAGAATTGGATATTGTATCTTATAGAGAGGAAAGCTAGTGGCGAAGGTGAATTCACTTTTGACAAAACTTGAAATGTGTGATCAAAAAATGACGATGTTGGTTTTTCTTGCATAGTTAACAACACAAGCATTTGCAACATGATTTTAACTAAAAAGCTATTAAAATTAAATCCATGGAATTATAAATGTAAATTATAATTAGTTTTCACATTTGGATTATTAATTTTATTTTATTTATTTTCCAAATAAAAGTAAATTTATTTTCATTAAATTGAGATTGATGGCATTTGAGTGAAAATTAAATTGAAAATATAGTGTATTATAGTAATTTTACATAGATTTAACTGATTTTCTAACAGAAGGATCTCGAATTTTAACGGAACCAAAATGTAAAAACTTTTTATTGTAATTTTAAAAATATAGAGACTTTTTAATATAATTGACCAAAATACAAGGATCTAATTATAATTAACCCTTAAAAGAAAAATAAAAACTCGATAAAGCAAAACAGAATGACCATTCACAAACAAAACAAATGGAGCCTAAAAACATATTATAACTGGGTTTCATATTCAGTTGAATTCAAATTACACAAATACTTGATATCATGAAGTATCTCTACTGCAAATTGTACACACCAAGGAAAGGCATCAATACTGACCCAATCCACAGCTTCCCATCTTTCTCTTCCACTTCACTGATAAACTTCAATGTCTTTCCATCACAATCTTCTAAAACTTCTACAACTTTCCCATCCTCACTCAATTTTACAGCAGTTGCATATGGCTTTCCTCCTACTAACAGTGAATGAAGTTGCTTAAAGCTAAGTGGAAGTTTTAACAATGTCTTCCCAATCCATGAATTTGAAAGAGCCAAGTCTGCAAAAAGTCCCTTTTTGGCATGCAAAGCTACCCAAAATTCTCCTTTTGAATTTCTTCTTATATTGTCTGGAAATCCTGGAAGCATTGCAAAAACGTCAGCCTTTCCAGCATCAGGACCATGAAGCCAGAACCTTAAAATCTGACAAGTAGTGGTTTCTGCTACTAGCACAAAGGAGTTGTCCTTGCTTAGTGCTACACCATTTGCGAAAGCAAGGCCTTCTAGCAAGATGGTTACTTCTTTGCTTGATTTATCATATTTCAGCAATCTACCTGTCTTGTCTGTGCTCAAGATTGATGACATAAATTGCCTGAAAAATTGGGAAAACAATACTCGAGAGTAAGGAACAGAAAAGTGATTTTCTAGATGAAAATAACTTCTTAGGCTATGAATAGAGGAATAAGCTTTTATAACAATTCTGTATCCAGAAAAAACTCCTCAATGCAATAACAAAGTTTTAAATTGAAAAATTTAAATTTCAATTAGCCATATTTTTTGCAAGGGTAAATACGACAGTAAAAGAGGATTTCAGGTGTCTTTGACATGATAATTCACTGTTTCCCTTCGATTGAGCACTCCAACCTTGGTAGCATGGAAATCAAAATTTTTTAAACAGGATGATATCATTCACTCTGAAAATCTCCTTAATTTACAAAAGTTACTGCATGATTTTATTATATTAACCCTGTAACAAGTCTGGCAATTTATGTTTGACTCTAATAAGTTTGAATTTCACTTTATTTTCATTCTCCTTATTCTTTTCTTTTCTTTTATTCTCTCTTCTCTCTCTTTCTTAAATAGATTCAAGATGGGATAGTTTTCCATGTTCACAAAAAGTACCTCCAACTGCAAGGTTACAGCCAAAGTAAATTGCCAATGGGCCTAATAATTAATTATCATTTTCTCATGTTCTTGAGAAAACTGTTAAAGCATGGCCATAAAATAAAACATTTCTTATTGACTTCAAGACATAATCTTCAAACTCAAGAATAAAAAAAGGTGTCTGTTAAATTACCTTCTTTGGAAGATTTTGCTTGTATCTGTGAAGTAAATCACATCCTCCTGCTCATCAATATCCATATCATTGGTGAAGCGCAAGGGATGGCCTTCAACTTCAGAGACCACTGGCCTCGCCAAGCCTCCATTTGGACCTACTACTTGAAGGCCTAAATAGGCATCAGCAATGTAGAGATCTCCAGTTTTCTTGTCAAACCTTAGTCCCAATGGTCTTCCACACACATGCTCCAATTCTGGTGCAAATGGGCGAATGCACTCCTTCCTAATACATTGAGGTTTCCAGCAAGTCAAAATTATGAAAACACAATAATTGTCATGTTAAAACCTGAAAAGAACCGAGTAAAATATTGATAATTCTTGCACAAAACATTTGGAACTTGCACATAATTAAGAACTGTCATAGTTGTGTCCTGTATCTATTAGGCACCAATATATCAACTACTTTCCAATTAGGCTTCATATGACTATTAAAGGAGTTGACAACACTAGATTTAGAACACCACTTCAATGCACATATGCCAAGAAAGGGAAAGAGTTGTTGATGGAAAGTTGCATGCTCCATCCTCATTAATTTTTGAAAAAGTTGTAAGCCAATATGCATACGTAGTGACCCCTGTATTCTTACACCAACTACGGTACCTACTCAACTCAACTCAACTCAATTTTAATCACAAAATTAATTGGGATCAGCCATATGGACTTTTTTCTTCCACTCCAAATAATTTTGGGTGATATCTTTTAATAATTGTAATTTACCCAAATCATATTGTATTCCTCTCCTCCAAGTTAGTTTAGGTCTACCTCTTATTTTCTTACTCATCTCTATCTTAATGTGTTCAACCTTCTTAACTCGAGTTTCCTTAGATCTTCGCTTTACCTGTCCAAATTATTTTAATCTTCATTCTTTCATCTTGTCCTCGATCAATACGATTCTCACTTTATCTCTAATACTATCATTACGTATCTTATCCATTCTAGTATGACTACATATCTATTTTAGCATTCTCATCTCGGTCACATTCATTTTCGATGCATGTTGTCCCTTCATTGTTCAACATTCACTACTATATAACATAGTCGATTGAATAGCTGTACGGTAGAATTTCTTTTTCAATTTATTGGGAATTTTGTAGTCACATAGAATTCCCGTGACAAGTCTCAATTTCAACCACTCAACTTTTATTCTATGGCTAACATCCTCTATTTCCTTGAAAGACTGAGCTTAAATATTTAAAATGGATGCTTTAGAACAATGTCACTCCATTTAAGCTAACTCCGTCATTATCCCCACTTCGGCCTTCACTAAACTTGCAATGCATGTATTTGGGTTCTACTTAACACCAATTGCAGTACCAAAGACCATTACTTCCAATGGTTCAATACCAAATTGGCTATTTACTAGAGCAAATCTAAACCTAATAATAGCAAGAAAAGGACAAGTTGTAGCACTATTTATTTGCACAACAATCAATATAATCTGATAGAGATAGCAAGTGAAAAATAGGAACTTAGACATCACATACCTCTATTAGATTATATCTTAATTTATGCACAAATGGAGAACAAATTCTTTCCCTGGAAATTATGGTTTCTGGTATCAAAACCTTAAGACACCGCATGAGAATACACAATATGGCCATGAATAGTTTTATTATGTGAAGCATCACCAACTAGGTGTGGAACAATAAGCAAATATGACTTGAATATGGCAAGAAATACAAGGGCTTGATTTGCATTAATTGTATTGATTGGGTTCTAACTTGAGTGTCGTGAATTCGCATTCCAAACCAAAAAGGTAGACTATTAGCACAGTTAATTGTAACTGAGGCCAACATGCATATGACCCTTAATGACTCTTCACTAACATAAAATTTAAAATCCTTTTATAATATCAATAGCTGTATTTGATGCAACTTTCTAAAAAATGCCAAGGTTTGAATGCCACTCAAGGACCGTCCACCGATCAAGGATTCAAGCATATTGATACATATTTATGTAGTGTACATCAAACGAACGTCATATACATAACAAATGAAGTCATTACAATACAACAAAATTCAAATGGATGACAATGGATCATAAATGATGACTAGAACCTTTTTTACCGAAGGAGAGGGGAAGGACAATGTCAGTATTTGAAACTTGACCCTTGAAACTATAAGACAAGCATTTAACTATTGGGTATTGTCCTAATGGTAATGATGACTAAAACCTTAAGCATAACGAAACTTATCGCTTGAAGAGAACAAAATGAACTTGTTAGGCTTCTTCAAGTGATTTAGGAATGAGAGATTTGATGGGTTCTTGACTTGCAAGATGACGTGTGCCCAACTCTTGAGTTTGGATAATACAAATAAGTTGAAATGAATTGTGTAAGATGAACTATTATGTGCTTGTTCATGAAAGCCAAAATATGGTTTCCTCAGATTATGGAGGACAAAGAAATTCCTGAGTGTACAGATGCAGGATAAGAATAGTAAGAGAATTAGGACCTGTTTCATTGGATGACAGAATGGAACTTCGGTATTTTGTTCCTAGAATCAAGAGTAAAAATTGAATGGTTTGAATCATTGAAAAACCTTCTCTACACTATATATATATTTCAATCTGCACTAAGTGATATCCATCGCTTAATTCTTTGTTAATAGTTGAAATTGAGGTTATCGTTGATAATGTTGGCCAAGAACTGGTCTTGATTATAATTGGGTGTCTGCTTGATTGATGAATTATTGGAATATCCCAATCAATTGCTTTTGTTATATTTTAAAACTAGAAGGAAAAGAGAAACATAGCAATTTTGTAAAATGGATCAGCTTTCCATTAATTTTCTGAGAATAGCTTTCCAATTTTAACCACCATTTAGTTTTTCCCAAATAGCCCCAATTTCATTAAAAACTGACAACATTCTATAAACTCCATTAACAAAAATCACTAAGCAATAATCTATATATATAGCCAAAAACAAAATAACCCAGATGGGTTTGTCACCTATTAGAAGTGGTGGTGGCAAAATCAGCCCATCCACGGCCATCTCCGAGCCATTTGAGAATTCTGCCATCAGCAACGCCCGTATAAGGTCCTTCTCCATTAGGATCGAAGACCAGACTCTCCGGTCCTACGGCTCCGGTAACGTGAACGACCTTTGCAGAGTGGAGATGATCAAGAGAAGATGGTATTGAATATGGAGCAAAGAGACTGTTAGGATTAGTTATGAGGACGGAGAGGATAGCCACTAGCGTTGCAGCGGCAGCAGCTAGTATCAAATTCTTGCTCATCTTTCTTTTATTATTATTTTTAGAAGGATATGAAACAATTTCTCTAATAAAATATAAGAAAGTGAGAGACCTGCAAAATTCAAAATTGAAATTTAGTACACTACTGGTAACAATGGCTAAAGGACAGGGTTTTTAAACCAGATTTGCTATTTGAATCTATAAAGGTGAAGGATCATAAATTTGAGGTTTAATGGGAGTGGAATAGTAGTTTACGTTCATAAATTTTTATTAGTAATTAAAAAATAAAAATTAGTATTTTTATTTAAATTTATAATCAGAATAAAATATATATTAAATATTGTAAAATATATATGATTTAATAAATTTTTATTAGTAATTAAAAAATTATAATTATAATTTTTATTTAAACTTATAAGTTAATTTTTAATATAATTTTAAATAAATTATAAAAGAATAATTTCACCTAAATTAATTATTTAAATTTAAAACCTTATCATATTAATATTGCATAATAATCAAAATATAATTCTAAATTATAACTATTTTATATAAAATAAATTAAAATGATTTTGGTGAATATAAAAAAATAACTTGAGGGATACAAATTATATTATTGCTAAAAGAAATTATGATAAAATAAACAAAATCAATGCATAATATTTATATGTATAGTTGTGATACGTTTAACAACTTTTCCTTTGGCACAAATGGTAAAGGAAAATATAAAACCATCAAAGCTGAGGTTCCAAATCAATTGGCAGAAAAAAATAAATTTATTTTTATTTTCACACATATTAAAAAAATTAATTAATTTAATTAAAATAATAATTTTTATTTTATATTTTTTAAATATATCCTTCATTTATATTAATAAATGATTATTTTAGAAATAATTATTCTTTAATTTTAATTTTACAAATCAATAAAATATCATTACTAGTAAAATTTTATTCAATATTAAGTCTCACTACTTATAAAATTTTAGACAATTAGGCAAGAGAAAATGTAATATCCTCTATCTATAATTTTTATGTTATGAGTTATATATGTAATAATTTTTATTTTCAGTATAAGTTTGAATTGTTTGTGATATTCATAATTAATTTTTATTATATTTTATTTTAATTTTTGTTATCATAGTAAGCTTAAAGTGCTTAGATATTTTTGTAATTTTTGAAATTTGATTTGGACTTTAATTTTAGTTTGTGTTGAGATTTGATTCCAACTTTAGTTTTGGTTTGGGAAGAAAGATAAATGTATTGGTTGTTATAAATGATTTTAAGGATTTTGAGATTTGAAAGTGAGTTGAATGTTAAAACTTTATTTTCATAGTTTTAAAGACATAATTTGAAAAAGTGTAAAACGTAAAAGTTATAAAGTTATATTTCATGCCTTTAAGTCAGTTTTGTAAATTCTTATGTGTGTGAAAAGATATTTCACCTTAATCAAAACTAGTTTAAGTTACTACTTTTGTAGATAGTATGAGATTGTCCAAATAATTTGAGGATCTTAGATGCTGAATTAGACAAAATATACATAAAAAGTATTCATTTATATGTTAGTTAGGTGCTTGTAAATTAGTTTTTCAATTGGATATGCATGTTTGAAGATATAGTTATGGAAACAAAATCTGCCTAGATGGAACATACATAGAGACAGATTCAATTTTAAAAATTTATCATAAATTTTATAGTGCATATTTTTAGATTAATTTTTGATATTTTATAGCTTAAGATATAGTCAGTTTAGCCTGTGCTGCCAAGTGAATCTTCTCTAGGTGAACAGTAACATAAATAATAAAAACCCCAATAAATAATTTATCACATTCTTTTTCTACTTTATTTTTGCCATATTTCTTCTCCATTTCTTCATCTTAAAACTCATAATTCTCTACTCATTTTTATAAGGTATTAATACTATCACCAATGCTTCATTTTGGAAAGAAAATTTTATAAGAAGTCTATTAAATTTTTCAAAAGATCAAGATTTCTCCAAAATCATCTCTTGAGGAGAAAGAGGTATTTTCTCTAGAACTCCATTTCCTATGATTTGAGGTTATGGGTTGTTAGAATAATTATGTTTAAGTTATGAGGAGTATGTATATGTATTTATAGTTAAAGATAATAGTTGATTGGGAGAATTAGGGCAAATGATGAATAGTTATGTGAATAATGTCCATTTATCTAATATTCCATAAAATTCTTTGAGAATGGCCAATTAAGTTTAAGAAACATCTAAATAGAATTAGAGAGTCTATAATTTGCAAGATTTTGGTATAAAAAATGCTGGATAAGAAAAACTTTAAATTTTATTTTGTCGAAATTGTGTTTAGGCTTATATGTTGAATGAACTTTAGAATTAATTGGAGCTTGATCAAGAGTTTTTGAGTTTCGAATTGGATTGCTTGCAATATTGGAGGTCAGTTACGCATATATATTATGTATATAATTGTATATGTTATATTTTTACCTATGTTACATTGAACCCAAATGTAATATCTACCATTTTGAAGTGTATTTATTGATTCTTGTATGTTGGAGAATTTTAAATTTCAAGTGAGAATATTGAGAATTTCATAAACTTTTGTGTTGGATGTAGCAGAATTCAGTGTTGATCATTTTTTGCTCTTAAAGACATAATTTGGTAAAGTGTAAAACATGAAAGTTGTTAATTTATGTCTTAGCTATAATTTTGTAAAATGATTTGGTAAAATTCTACGTATGTGTTGAGTTGTGTCTATTTGAGCAAGACTGGTCTGGTTGAGAATTTCTGCAGGGATGTAGTATCTGTTTGGAATTACTGGGAATGATTGAGACAGAATTAGTTGAAGTGGTGAACATAAAAAATGTTTCTTTGTGTGTTAAATGATGCCTGTAAAATTTCAGAATTTTTGGATGGGTATATCTCAGTGGAGAGTGATTTGTATCAAGGTTGTTCGGTCAGACTTTGAGGCAGGAGTCTGGGTGACTTTTGAAGAGTCACTACGGGATGTGCGTGGGTTGATTTAATTTGAAATTTTGATATGTTGTGTTCCTATCTGTTGATCGTAAGTGACAAGAAGAATTAGTAATTTTGGATATGTATAGCTCATTTGCGAGCTGGCTAAATGGGGGATGTTCAGACAGGAGTTTAACTTAGGAGTGTTTGTTATGAAAAGCCAGCTTGATGCGAGAAGGCATTTTGCAGACTGGCAATGGGAGGTGGCAAAGGCGAAGAGCTTAGGTGAAAATCTTTGGCAAAGGAGAGTTGGCGAAGAGGCATAATGCGAGGAAGCATTGTGCGAAGAGAGAATGTGCGAATTGGCAGTTCGCGAAGAGGTGAAGAGGCGAAGAGGCAAAGAAGCATTGCCAAGGTGGCATATGCGAGGAAGAGTTGCTAGGAGAGTTTGGCGAGGTAGCATACGCGAGGTAGCGTATGCGAGCTGGAATGTGCGAGGCAGCATTGTTGGATCTAGTTTGGCGAGCTAGCAAGTGCGAGCTGGGAATGCGAAGAGAGATTGACGAGCTGGTTTAGGCGAGGTAGCTTTGCCGAGGCGATTTGGAGAGCTAGTTTAGGCGAGGTAGCTTTGCCGAGGCGATTTGGCGAGCTGGTTTGGCGAGGTAGCTTTGCCGAGGAAGGTTGGGTGAGGCGAGCTGGCTAGCGTGTTTCTGGGCAGAAGTCTATTTAACCCCCCAGTAACCCAGTAGCGATTTCGCTATTTTCTTTCTTCCTTCCTTTGACAATTTCAGTCTTCTTCTCGAATTTGTTTCATATTTTATTCTAAGGCATTAAAACTTAGATTAATGCAATAGACTTCTAGATTAGTCTATATTTAAGGTAGAATCATCAATTTGAGCAGTATTTTGCAGAAAACTCAGTTTGAAGGAAATAAGGTAAATTTTCTCCCTAAGTTATTTTCTTTGAATTTATTTAAGCCTATGGGTTAGAATAATAAATTCTGGGTATGAATAATAAATTCTGGGTATATAGAATTTATTGCTAGTAATCAAAAGCAATTAATGGTAATTAATGTGGAAGAAATTTTGGAGGATGAACTGCTGTGAACAGTAACTCCGAAATTTAATGTGGAATTTATTGCAGTTTTCTTTAGA
>CANXYC010397562.1:0-30162 GCA_948193065.1 Aleurites moluccanus
TTGGAACCCATGACCCATGGATAGAACGCTCTTCCTAATGAGAGTAAATTCATTGGTCCATTGTGCACTTTGGGAACTCAGCTGGTAGAATTCTGTACCAGTGTTCCACCTAGAGGGGACCAGGAGCTCTAGGCGTATGCCTGGCCAAGCATGCGTTTGCGATAAGGTAACAAGGTCTACTGATGCGCTATGTTATGAGAGGTAGCATGGCTATCGATCATTCTGTAGTTTTGCCATGATATTTGATAGTGCTATTTGATTGTGAGCACTTCTGTTTTCTTGTAAACCTAATTATATCCTGATTCTGATTATGTTCTTGAAAGAAATGTTTTCCCTAAATTTTGCATTGATATAAGTATATATATGCACTCCTTTCTACTACATGTTCATATCTTACTGAGTTGAAGGTTCACTCCTCTTCTGTGGATTTCAGGTGATAGTTTAGCTCGTGAGGGAGCTAGCAGAGAAGATCAAGCTTTTTGACTTATTTTCTCGAATAAGCTTTATTGTAATTATTCTTTTAAGATACTTTGTGTAATTATTGATGATATTGCGATATCATCTGTATTGGAGTACATTCTAGAGCTCCGTAGCTAGTCATTTGTGAATAATAGAATATTTGATGTATGAATGTTATCCTATGGATACTCTTGTTCCTCTTTAATGAGAGATGTCTTCTTTAGATCATTAAGGAACAAGAGAAAGATATGAAATGATATAGTAAAGAAATGATTTATGTTTGAATGGATTATGATATGTCATAGCAGGATATAAATATATGATATAATTGTGTTTAAGATTCAGAATGTGGGAGTTCTACGGGTTTATGGTGGCCTTAAGCCTACCATTGACCTAGGACCGTCGCACCACTGGAGTTAGGGTGTGACAATAATCGAGTTTTAAATATTTTTGTTTATTGAAAAAAATAAAAAGCATAACAACTAAACTAATATTTATTATTAGTGACTAATACTAAAAAAAAAATTAATTTGGAAAACAAACAATACTATGCATATTAAAAAAATTAATTGACTTCTTTTTCCAATTTATTACACGGCCGTGCAACAATATTATGCACCGCCGTGCAAAATAATTTGATTCTATTTAAATTTTATAAATCATATTCCATTTTGTAAATTGAACTTTTTACAAAATAATATACTAGAAATTCTAATATTTTATAAAAAATAAGAATATTTTATAAAAGTAGCTGATATTTTGTAAAATTGATGATTTACAAAATAATACACTAAAAATTTTAATATTTTGTAAAAATGGATAATATTTTATAAAAGTAGCGGATATTTTGTAAATTCATTTATTTATTATTTATAATTTGCTATATATATATATATATATATATATATATATATATATATATATATTATTACTAATTTTTCAATTAATAAAAATATTTTAAATTATTATTTCACATTACAATTTGGGCAAATCTGATATGTGAATGACTTAATTTAAAAAATAATAACAAAACAAATTTCAATATTGTATGTTTCACTAATGATTATATATATATAATTTTTAATGAAACATATATATATATATATATATATTTGAGATAAATGATTAAACAAAAAATAAAGTTCATGAAAACTTATTATCACAATAACACTAAATTACACTTCATAATGAATTAGTTAAATATTTATTATCACTTAACAATTAAGAAATAAGTGAAAATTATGTGAAGTTAATTTGACAGATTAATTTTTGCACCATAATTATTTATTATTTTATAAATAAGTGATAAATTTTGAAAAATAGTGATATTTAATAAAATCGTATCATTTACAAAATAATACATTAAAAATTCTAATATTTTATAAAAAGATAACAAATTTTATAAAAATGGGTGATATTTTGTAAATCATACGATTTACAAAATAATACACTACAAGCTCAAATGTTTTGTTAAAAAGTGAAAAATATTATAAAAATTAGTGATATTTTATAAATCATATGATTTACAAAATATTACATTACAAATCTCAATATTTTATAAAAAGTTGGAGATTTTTGTAAAAATATGTGATATTTTGTAAATCATAAAATTTACAAAATAATATACTATAAATCCTAATATTTTATAAAAAATGAAAACTTTTGTAAAAACATGTGATATTTTATAACTCATATAATTTATAAAACATTACACTACAAATCCCAATATTTTATAAAAAGTTGGAGATTTTTATAAAAATGGGTGATATTTTTTTAAATCATATAATTCACAAAATAATACACTACAAATTTTAATATTTTGTAAAAAAAATGAAAAATTTTATAAAAATATGTGATATAACTATCACGTCCGTGACATAACTATCATGTCCGTAAAAAATTATTGAAACAAATTAAATTAACTCAAAAACTTTTTTTACCACCATGAAATTAACTTCATGCTAATGAAAAAAACTATCACGCCCCCAAAGTAAAAATAATCATTCACACCCATGCCATAACTATCACACTCGTGAAAAACTATTGAAACAAATTATAACTAACTCAGAAACTTTCTTCACCATCGTGAAATTAACTTCACGCCGGTGAAGAAAACTATCATACCTCCAAAGTAAAGATAATCATTCATACCCGTGAAATAACTCTCATGTCCGTGAAAAATTATTAAAATAAATTAAAACTAACTCAAAAATTTTATTCAAAACCGTGAAATAAAATTCATACCCGTGACTAAATTTTTTCAAAAATTTGAAAAGTTTTGTGATATTTTGTAAATCCTAAAAAAAAAAAAAAAAAACTAAATTTAGAGTTTATAAAATTTAAAATTTCATAAAGATATATGATTTTTTTAAGTCATTCGGTTACAAAATTAAAACATTACAAACACTTATATTATAAAAAATAGTGAAAATTTTTAAAAATTTAATCATATTATATGAATGACTTGATTTTACAAATAATAATAATACAAGTTTCAATATTGTATGATTCACTAATAATTATATACATGAGATAAAAAATTAAAAAAAAAATAAAGTTTATGTAAATTTATTATCACACTAAAACTAAATTAAACACCATAATAAATTAACAATATATTTATTATCACTTAACAATTAAAAAATAAGTGACAAATAAATGAAAATTAAGTGAATTTGATTTTACGAATTAATATTTACACTATAAAATAATAATTCTTTTTGTAAATAAGTAAAAAATTTTCAAAATTTTATAAAAATTAGTAATATTTTATAAAATCTCCATAAAACTAAATTTAGAGATTATAAAATTTAAAATTTCCTAAAGATATATGTTTTTTTTTTTTAAGTCATTCTTTTACAAAATTGAAACACTACAAACACTTATATTATAAAAATTAATGAAAAATTTTAAAATTTTAATTATATTATGTGAATGACTTGATTTTAAAAATAATAACAATACAAGTTTCAATATTATATAATTCACTAAGAATTATATATATATGAAATAAAATATTAAAGAAAATATAAAGTTCATGAAAATTTATTATCACATTAAAACCAAATTAAACACTATAATGAATTAAAAATATATTTATTATCATTTAACAATTAAGAAATAAGTGATAAATAAGTGAAAATTAGGTGAATTTGATTTTACGGATTAATATTTGTACCACAAATAATAATTTTTTTATAAATAAGTGATAATTTTTTCAAAATTTTGTAAAAATTAGTGATATTTTCTAAATCTTTCACAAAATTACATTTATTGGAAAAAAATTTATTTTTTTTTAAAGATATTTGATTTTTTTTTAAAGTCATTCATTTACAAAATTAAAATACTAAAAATACTTATAATATAAAAATTATTGGAAAATTTTAAAAATTTGATCATTTGATTTTAAAAATTAGTGCTCCACAAACAATAATTATTTTGTAAATAAGTAATAATTTTTCCAAATTGGTGATATTTTGTAAAATAAACTTTTTACAAAATAATATATTAGGAACTCTAACATTTTGTAAAAAAGAAGAATCTTTTGTAAAAACGGCTAATATTTTGTAAAATGAATCTTTTACAAAATAATATACTAAAAATCCCAATATTTTATAAAAAAGTGAAATATTTTGTAAAAATGACTCAGATTTTGTAAATAGATAATTTACAAAATATTACACTAAGAACTCCAATATTTTGTAAAATGGAGAAATATTTTGTAAAAATGACTGATATTTTGTAAATAAACGATTTGCATAATATTATACTAGGAACCCCAATATTTTGTAAAAGAAGAAAATATTTTGTAAAAATGACTGATATTTTGTAAATAAACAATTTACAAAATATTACACTAGAAACCCCAATATTTTATAAAAGGAAAAATATTTTATAAAAATGGCTGATATTTTGTAAAATGAACGATTTACAAAATATTATACTAGGAATCCTAATATTTTGTAAAAGTAGAGAATATTTTATAAAAGTGGCTGATATTTTATAAAATGGACGATTTACAAAATAATATATTAGGAACCCCAATATCTTGTAAAACTTGATAATATTTTGTAAAAGTAACTGATATTTTATAAAATGGACGATTTACAAAATAATATACTATGAACCTCAATATTTTATAAAAATGGATAATATTTTATAAAAGTGGCTGATAGTTTGTAAAATCAACGATTTACAAAATTATAATATTTTGTAAAAATGAATAATAATTTGTAAAAGTGACCGATATTTTGTAAAATTGATGATTTATAAAATAATACACTAGAAATTCTAGTATTTTGTAAAAATGGATTATATTTTGTAAAAGTGACTGATATTTTATAAAATGATAGATTTACAAAATAATACATTAGGAACCTCAATATTTTGTAAAAATGGAGAATATTTTATAAAAGTGGCTGATATTTTATAAAATGGACGATTTACAAAATAATACATTAAAAACTCTAATATTTTATAAAAATAAAGAATATTTTGTAGAAGTAATTGATATTTTGTAAAATGGACGATTTATAAAATAATATATTAGAAACCCTAATATTTTGTAAAAAGGGAAAATATTTTATAAAATGGACGATTTATAGAATAATACACTAAAAATTTTAATATTTTATAAAAATGAATAATATTTTATAAAAATAGCCGATATTTTATAAATTCATCCATTTATTATTTATAATTTTATATATATATATATATATATATATATATATATATATATATATATATATATATATTATTACTACTTTTTCAATTAATAAAAATATTTTAAATTATTATTTCACATTACAATTTGGCCAAAAATATCCCAAATTACAATTTGGAGAAAAATATTTTTTTTCCTTTTTTCATGTTATTACTAATTTTTTAATTTGATAAACAATATTTTTTTAATTTTTATATTTTATCTACTTTTATATTAATAAAAAATAATCCAAATTATTATTTCAAATTATAATTTGAACAAAAATATTCTAAATTACAATTTGGGAAAAATAATATTTTTCTTATTTTTTAAACTATTAATATTTTTTATTTTCATAAAATAAATATTAAAAAAAAATTATATTATTTATTAATTTAACATTAACTTATTTGAACGGAAAATAAATAACTTTTAAAGGGAAATAAAAACAAAGTTTACCACTTATTATTATGAGTGTTGATTTTCATTTTGACTATAATCAATCAATTATGTTATTACCAAATCAAATAACCCATTACTTCAACTCACCATAGAATTTACCATATTTAAGTCATACTTCGGCTAGTCTACTAGGCTTAAATGTGATTCATGGAATTTATCAAAACTAAAGACCATTTTTTAGTATTATTGATTTATTAATGAAGTTTACGATTTTGCCCACTCAAAATTATTTTGAATTCAATGGATTTTGTTTTTTCTTTTTCATCTTGGTTTACTGGTTTGGCTCAGTTCAAAAGAGGAGTAAGGATCAAGTCCTAATTCCTCAAATGAGCGCAAAATCGATCCTATTGGTTCCAAATTGAACCAGTTCAAGTTCGGCGCAGATCTGTTTCAGACCCAGTTTTTGACCAGGGCTTGTAGGAGCACCCACCTCTGATTTGGAAACACAGACAATGGGGCATAACCCAAAAAAAAAAAAAAAGTTTCCTGTTTCATGCAAAACCATGGGCATCCCAATAGGTTGTTTTGAAAAAGAATATCCCAAAACCATGTGCTAGTCTCATCAAAAGCGTACTTTATAAATAATGAAGAAGTAATAATTCAAACATACACATTTATATATTTAAGCTTATTTTTTAATATGGCTGCTCCACAAGCAAAGCCAGATAGTTAAAAACCAACAACAACCCACCATCTTAATGGCACCACAGAAGTGGAAAAGAGAGAGTTCAGGGTTCAGGTTTTTGAATGATAAAGGACATGCACTGGCACTGGTGCTTGTTGTCAAATGCTAAGCAACGTATATAAGCATTGGGATATGCATTTTTGCATTCATTTATCTCATTAAGTACTTGAGAAGAATCATTGCATCCAAACATTGGCAGCTTCCACATTGTCCAATACCTCCCATCATAGTATCCTGGCATTCTGCTATTCTCTCTATGCACATACCCAACCTATAACATTTTAAGGGAAATAAAAATTAAAATACAATATGCAAAAATTATGCACTCTTTGTTTCATTCTTTTTATTATTAACTATAAATAAAGAAATATGTCGTTAAATTAGTAGTTCACTAATTAAAGGTTTATTGGATAGTACAAAAAAATTCCAAAATACTGAACCATAATCGTGAGATCACAATAAAATATTCCTAAAAAAAAAAAAAAAGACTATTTTCATTAGCCTGTTTTTATTCTTAATTTTGAAATTTAATTTTTAATTTTTAAACTATAAACTTCTTTTTTTCTTATTTGTTTTTCTAAAATTGAATTAATTCTGTTGAAACTAAAAGAATTGTCCTAATTTTACTCAAAACTCAAATTTGAACCATCTTTAAAAAAAAATAAAATAAAATAAAATTGAACCTAATTAGATATTAAAATAATATATTAGATCCCAGTTGAGCTTGTCCTACTAGCAATTTTGTTTCTTTATTTTTATTTAATTATCATAAATAAAAAAATATTGGAGTAACTCTAGTAATTAATGCATATTTTGTAATTTCAAATATAAAGGGTTAAAATCTAAAAACTCTGCATTAGAAAAGCCAACAATAATTAATATTAATTGCTGCTATACAATTGAGTATTGTATTAAATATTCTAGATCAGTAAATCTGGATGATTTTCAGATGCAACTTTGATCTAATAGAGCCAAAAAGAAGAGAGACCAAAGCAAATTTTATATAGCATCTTTTGCATATGAAAATGAATTTCTTTCTTTTTGACGCAACATCAAATGTCATTTATACCTTAAATAAATTTATCTTACCTCGTCAAATTCAAGGCAAGGGATCCATCCCTTTTTTATCATGTAGTCAATATTCTTTGCTATTGAATCATCAGTAAGAGCAGGAAGGTAAGAGAGAGTCTCAAACTTCTTGTTATTGATTGGATTCCATGTCTTTTTCATCAACACAGAAAGAAAGAAAGACCATTAGCAGTGATACATATACATATATCGAGATTCATGCAAAACTTGGATCTTTTTCTTGATCATATTACCTTCATACAATATATTTTGGAACCATTGGAGACTGTTTTGTAGCTCCAAGAAATAGAATCCTTGGCAGGGACCAGTTGTTTTGTTGAGTTGGCTTTTAGGCCTTGATAACCAGACCCAGCAACCGAAGCTGTAAAGATTCCAACACCCGCAGACATCTTCCTGAAACTGTATGTTAAGAGTGATAAATGAAAAAGAACAGCAAATTTAAAAAGGGTAGACGACTAGAAAGAAAAGTGATCGTAGTAGCTTATTTTTAAAAGATGATAGAAACGGTTCAAGAAAGGGACAAAAGGAGTCGACTTGGATGTTTGTGAGGTGGATACGTGGGTTTGTTAGAGCAGTGTCACTGAGAAGACGGATGCTACAAGTTGCGGGAGGGTTTTACTAAGCTTTTTACCTTTGGTTTCATCATCATTTCACAGTATATTTGAAGTGGTAGAAAGGTTAGGGATCCACTTGCCAGTGAGGATTTCTGTGTTCTGTAACCCACTTGAACACATCAGCAAAATAGAAACACTATTCAAGATACCCAATTCACATAAATTATTTTTTTATACATTCTTCATGTCTTAAATTTCACCTTCATTATCCCATATGTAAATATAAACATAAAATGCATTATTTTTATATGCATCAAGTGGAGTAGCAATTTCTCAGCATAAATACCTGAACTCGAACATGGGGTATTGAGCATCTCTATCCCATTGGTTAGCCAAGTGGATAAATATTTAATATGGCAAGAAGAGGACATGGGTTTTTCAACAGCCTCCTTTGTATGCCAATTGCCCAAGAAAAAGTGCTTTCAGGAAATTCCAGTCAACATTAAACAAGTAAGAGTTCTATTGATTAGTAGTAAACTATCAAAACAGCAAAATATATACAATGGAGTCCTAATGCCAGACTCCTTGATGGTATTAGCAACACGTAAAAAGTAGCATGCAGCTCACTCTGTCATATCCCATGGGCACTAGCATGCAGCCACCTACCAAGCAAAATCAATATTTGATTTATGAATTACCGGTATGAGAGACTTCAATAATATAATGCAATAAGAGTAATCCTAAAGGAAGCTAGGTAAGTGTATTAATACCTCTACTCTAGCTGATCGATCTTCAAATATCATAGGAGTGCTTTAATACCAATTGGTAAGTGCCTTGAGAAAACTCGCATTTAAAAGTTAGCTGTTAAGAAGAGAGAGCCCAAGACCTGATCCACCTGCATTGAGTTTCCCATATAACAAACATAAAATGTCACACTTGCCATAACCCCAACGTAGATATCCAATACTAAGCTCTCATGTAACCCAGCAGAGCTAATCAGTTTGGAGCTCTCATGAGGATCCCATTCCATCAAGACTGGGATTACATAACGCTGTAGCTGCTAGAGGTGTGTTGCAGGGGATACAACACTATCTTCAAAGTCCTGACTTTACGTGATGATGCCCCAGAAAAACAACGGCTGCTATATTAAGCAACTGTTTTCACCTAATAAACCTTTTTTCACTACTGCAAATGCTCTTGTTTTTCCAATCCAACATCATTGCCTAGTAAGGCCCTTAGGATCTGCGTATGAAGATGTAATCTCTCATTCATTGTCAGCAACAGAGTAATAATCAAGTTGCTTATTGAAATGATTCAGAGATTCATAAATGCCTCGGAAATGAGAATGGGTCTTATTATCAACAAGGAACTTATGAACAATTCCATCAATCTCAATAAAACTCCAGGCAGAAACTGTAACTACTCCCCTCTCTTTCATCAATTTCCTTAACCTAATCACCTCCTCCCAGTTGCCCTTTGCAGCATACATGTTTGCCAGAAGGATGTACCGTCCACTATGTTGAGGCTCCAATTGGATAAGAAGCCTCCCTACCTTCTCTCCCATCTCTACATGGCCATGCATCAGACACCCATTAAGCAAAGAACCCCAAATAGATCCATCCGCTTTCATTGGCATAATTTTTATCAATATCTCTGCTTCTTTAATCAGCCCAGCTCGAGCTAAAAGATCAACCATGCATCCATAATGCTCAATCACAGGAGCAATGCCATAAACTTTATTCATTCGTCCAAAAGACCGCCAAGCTTCACCTAACAGAATTTTGTGATTACAAGCAGTAAGAACTCCAACAAAAGTTACAGCATTTGGTGTAGGTCCCTTCTTCTCCATCTCTGCAAAAAGCTCGATCCCTCTTTCATTCTCTCCATTGATAGCCAACCCCAAGATCATAGCACTCCAAGTTGTTGCATCTTTATATGGCATTTTGCTAAATATTTCAATTGCATCTTTTATGTATCCACATTTTGCATAAAAATCGATCAATGCAGTCCCTATCTCAATCTCGTGATCAAAACAATTCCCATCTACATAGGATTGAATCCATTTACCATCTTCAAATGCACCTATTGCTGCACAAGCATTAAGAACACTAACCAAAAAAGACCCACTAAACCTCACATTACTACAGCTCTTCAATTCTCGAAACAACTCAATTGCCTCGTTGAAATACCCATTCCAAACATACCCAGAAACCATTGCACTACAAGAAACTTCATTTCTCTCAGGCAATCCATCAAACATCTCACGGGCTTCATTAACCATTCCATTACTACAATAACCACTAATAAGACTAGTCCAGCAAACCATATTTGTATCAGTACTTTCATCAAAAATTTGACGAGCAATATTCACTACTCCAAATTTTGAGTACGCATTAATAAAAGAACTAATAACATAAACATCAGAATTGTACCCAAATTTCATTATTTGGCAATGAACTTGATCAAGCAAAGACAAACAAACACAACATTTAACCAAACTCGTAAAAGTATGAGAATTTGGTTCAATCCCAATACTACGCATAGAAGCAAAAAGAGAAAGACCCATTTGAGCTTGTGAGTTTTGAGAGAAACCCCAAATCATGGAATTGAAATTAAAGGCATTGGGCATTAGAATTTGATTGAAAATGGTTTGCGCATAATTTATGTCCCCATTTTGCGATAGAGCACAAAAGGCTAAGACTTTGCTTGTTACAAAGGTGAAACGAGCCAAACCATTGGTGATTATGTGGGAATGGATTTGCTTTAGCTCGGTCATGTTTTTGCATTTTTGTAAAAGAGCAAGAATTGGAGAATTTGATATTGACGAGGAGAGGACTCCTGGCATTAGCATTAGCATAAGCAGCCACTGTTTTTGAGAGATTAAGCAAAATAATTAGTGTAAGAGATTAATTTATATAATCTTTAATACACAAAAATATGCTATTTAGTATTTACATATATTATTATCAATAAATTATAAAATTAATTACTTGTTCTCTATTAATTTTTTTCAAAAATACATAAAAAAATGTAATCAATATATTATATAAATTTTTTATAATTATTTTTATTATCTTACTTGTATACATGTAAATTATTTCAATTTGTTTTGGGAAACAAAATACAAAAGATTGGATTACAATTAACATTATATTTAAAATATATATAATTATTTTCATATTATAATAATTTTAATATCATTAAATTAAAAATTAATTAATTTATTTGTGTATTTTAATATAATAATTTTTATTGATTTATAAAAATTAAATAATTATACTTTATTGTGTTATTAAAAATATTTTATTTTTAATAAATATATATCAACTAATAAAAAGAAAATTAAAAATTAAAAAAGCATTAAATTCAAATTTTAAGATATAATCTGACGATAAATTTATATTTTTCTGGATAATAAATTTATAATTAATTTTTTCTTCTTAATATTAAAAAAACTCAAATTGATGTAATTTTTAATTAAAAATAATAAAAAGTTCATATTTTAAATAATAAAAAATATATTTTTTTTCTATAACAGCATTTTTTCTAGACTTTTCAACTAATAGACAAAAAAATTCTTTATTTTTGTTAATTTTTTAAATCATAAATATATTCATTGGTTTTTATTTTCTTGTTTTAAAAATAATTACTATTATTTTATAATTTTAAATTAATTAAGAAAATTTTTAATTTTAGATCATATCAGAAGAAAATTAATAATCTGTCTCGTCTCCTTCACTTTTTCAAGTGCGTAGCTAGCAAGCGGAGCTTAACACCAAAACTCAGAGTTTTTACAATAAGAACAGAAAAGAACAACAATGGCGGAGCCAAAAACCAAATACGATCGCCAGCTCAGGTATTCACTGCCCTTTTTTTTTTTTTCTTTCTCTTTCTATTTAGCTCTATCTTGCCCTAATAACCCCTCTCAAATTTGGGAAATTTCCTTGCTTTCTGTATCTTTTTGTCGGTTTCAATGGAAAAAAAAAATTAGTTTTGAGTTCACAAACATTCTAAAAAAAAAAAAAAAATAGTTGTTTGAGTTGTTTTTGGTGGAGGGAAGCAATTATTTGTAATCTGTGACTTTTGTATAGTATTGTAGTATTCTGGGTAGAATTATAGTGGGTTATGGTTTATTCTATGTATTTTGTTTGGATGAATTCGAGGAAATTAATCATAAAAGGACAAATTGATAATGCAAGCTATAGCAAGAAAATTGCTTTTCCTAAGAATTGGTTGTAAATGAAACTTTTTAATTGAGAATTACAGGGACTTGTACTGATTGCAATTATATGTGTTTGCTGATGGTTAGTCATTTTTAAGCTGTAGAAGTACTTGTTCTTCTAAATATATAGTCTTTTTGAAGTTTTTAATTGGTATAATGCTTGATCTAATAAGGTATTTGATTGTTTTGTTGAAGCGTTGTTCTTTTTTTGTTTGAAGTTTTAATATCCCAAATGTTGTAAAAGACAAAGCACTCAGTTAGTTTGTAAATGGTGATGATAAATGCACTCAAAATTTGCACTGTTTGTTTGATATTTTAGGATATGGGGTGAGCAAGGACAAGCCACCCTAGAGAAGGCTAGCATATGCTTGCTTAATTGTGGTCCTACTGGTTCTGAGACATTAAAAAATCTTGTTCTTGGTGGGATTGGATCGATCACAGTGGTTGATGGATCTAAAGTTGAACTTGGTGATCTTGGAAACAATTTCATGGGTATATTCCTCTGATATCTCATTTTATCTCTTTATCTTTATTTTTTTATTCTCATCTAGTCTTGTGATTTGATAGTGGATGAATCAAGTGTGGGGGAATCAAAAGCAAAATGTGTCTGTGCATTTCTTCAAGAGCTAAATGATGCTGTTAAAGCCAAGTTTATAGAAGAGCATCCTGAGGCATTAATTGAGACAAATCCATCTTTTTTTTCTCAGTTTACATTGGTAGTAGCTACCCAGGTATGTAGTATTTTTCTCATAGATAGGCTATTTTTTATCTCCAAGAGAAATTTAAGAGTCCAGATTAAAAGAGATTTGTTCTTATATGATGGAATTTCATGTCTTATAAAATTCATTTTACTATCTTTAGTGTCCTATCCTTGGTATTGCAGTGTGCTTTGCCATGGTTATACATGTATTTTGCCCAAACCTTTAACAGCGATTTTAATCACAAGTGTCTTGTTAATGTATTTGTGTTCTGAATTTGATAAGCCAATATCAATTATGTTATTGTGGAATTTGTGCTCCATGGTTCCTTAGTTTTTAAGCTTTTTAAAATAAATCCCATTGATTTAATGATTGGAAATCTTCATTTGTTATTTCTAGTGACAGATTCCTAATATCTTCATTCTTTATCTATGTTATATTTGATGGAGATTTTCTAACATCTCTTGCAGCTGGTTGAAGATTCAATGGTAAAGCTTGATAGAATCTGTAGGGAGGCAAATGTGATGTTGATTTTTGCACGCTCCTATGGCCTTACTGGGTTTGTTAGAATCAGCGTGAAGGTAATCTGTCAGAACTTCATGGTGCAGGACTGACTTGACATTCCACTTAACAAATATTATAATGAATATACTATCATTTAGTAGAGCACTTAGACTGTGGATGGATAACCTACTAGTACTCTTTATGGCTTTGTCTACACTTGATTTCCTTCGTATATATTCATCTTGGAAATTTTCTTGATTAATATAAACTAATGCTTAGGCTAGTATCTTGGAAATTCTTGTAAGGACATGAAGCATATGCTAGTCAAACAGTTGAAAGTTTTGAAGATTGAAATATGTAGATGTAGGAGACAAGTCTTGATCATTATCATTTCAGGGAATAACATGTTTGTCTGAGCAACGCTAAATTGACTTTACTTCTTTGTTGCTAGGAACATACAGTGATTGAATCAAAACCCGATCACTTTCTTGATGATCTTCGATTGAATAATCCATGGCCTGAGCTCAAGAGGTATAAAGATTTAATTTACGGACACATGGGTGTTTCCTGAGTATATGGCGCTAAAAATGTATCATCACTCCTCTTAACCTGCATTTGTCTTGTATTGGACAAATATATATATATTCCTTTTTTTTTCAAGCTTCTTATTGTGTAATTACCTGCAATAGTTTTGCAGAAAGCATTGACTTGAATGTGGCAGACACTGTTGTCCTTAAGCATACACCTTATGTTGTATATATATATATTTCCTAGCTTCTTATTGTGTAACTACCTGCAATAGTTTTGCAGAAAGCATTGACTTGAATGTGGCAGATCCTGTTGTCCATAAGCACACACCTTATGTAATTATTCTTGTCAAGATGGCTGAGGAGTGGGCCAAAGCTCATGGTGGTAGCCTTCCATCAACTAGGGATGAGAAAAAACAGTTCAAGGTTTGTAATCTAGTACACAACTTGCCTCTTTGGGTCAATTTGTCTTGATGTCTAGTAATTTAATTTATTTGAGCTTTTGAATGTTTTAGGAGCTTCTAAAAGCCCGGATGATTGCAATAGATGAAGACAATTATAAAGAAGCCATTGAGGCCTCCTTTAAAGTCTTTGCTCCTCGTGGAATTAGTGAGTAAAAATAGTCAGAAGCATGGATTTAAATTTTCCGAGCATAATTTTGATGCAGCCTAGAAAAATAGAACTGCATATAAAGATAAATAGATGGAAGTTTGAGGATGGGAATAATTGTGGGTGGTGTCTTCTTCCTTGGACACACCATGATAAGTTCTTATCCTATAAAATTATATTGATTCTGGAGTGATTCCAACTTAATTATTTTATTTTTCCATAATTTCAGAAGCATACAACAAAACCTTATGTATAGGCTTTTAGAAGTTGGAACTTTCAAGACCGAAGACCAATAAATGTGGATCTCTGAACTAAATATTGGCACTAAAGGCCAACAGTGAAAAACTAAAAGACTTCTTTGACTGATGTATTCTCGAGAATCCATAGGGACTGCATTTCAAGACTTAATGTATAACATATATCACAAAAAAAAACCCCAAAATCCTAGCAAATGCAACTCTGATAAATTAATCTTCTTAGTTTTGGCAGTCCTTATCTAAATTTTAAAAGTTATTGATTCTAGCCTTTCTTAACACACAAAATTGCATCATTCTCATTCAGCTGGGGGAAAACACGGTCCTTAAGTTTTAAATTCTTGCACTAGAAAAATCTCCAAGTTCATGGATGCCATCCATGTTTCATCAGATTAGTAAAATCAGTGATGGCATTGCTTTGTGCTGGAACTTTAATAGAGTTCTTTGCCTCATCCTTGTGTCCTTGAACATGTCATTGAATATAACTTCATCATCTCACACACCAGGAAAAGAATCCGTATAGCTGATCCCAGATATGGAGGTTAAGGCTTGTTGAGTTGAGTGGAGTGTATCTAGTCACTAGGTTGTTTCTCAATTGGTGACTCTGAGCCTTCCCAGAGTCTTAACAGCGGAATCATTAGAATAAGAGATGATTACTAGCTAAAATCAACAACTAGATCTGGTACCACAACTGATGCAGCCAGGAAATGAGGACATGAAATTAAGATAATTGGTTCTCTAAAAAAAAAAAAGTTCTGATAATTGGACAGAAAATGTATTGGAGGAGTCCACTCTCCTTGTAAAGACTTTGAAATGATCTAATCCTAGAAATTGGCTACCAGTATTGTGGACATAAATGCAATTTGATTCCATGTGAATCCTAGCTAATCTGTTTACACTCTCATCTTAGGTTCTGATCTGCAGCAGATACTCAATGATAGCTGCACTGAAGTTGATTTTAATTCCTCTGACTTTTGGGTGATGGTGGCTGCTTTAAAGGTGACAAATTATAGTACGACTTGGATCTTTGAATTGATAGTCAGTTTTCTTTAGTCTATTGTGGTTAATTGAGAGTGCTCACTGTAAAATTCATATTATTGTTCAGATGGAACCTATTTTCTTGCTTCAGAGTTCATAGAACTGATTTTAGGATTAGTTCTGGACATTATTCTGTTTAATTTATTCTCTATTATGCATGATTGGATCTAATTCTGTGATTTCATCATGTTATATACCCTTGTGATTACTCTCCATTTCATGTGATTTTTATTTTTTTAAGTTGTGTGCATTTCTAGGAGTTCATTGCGAATGAAGGTGGTGGGGAGGGACCACTTGAGGGTTCAATACCCGATATGACATCTTCAACTGAGTGAGTAACTTGTCTAGATATTGTATCAATTTATATTTCAATTCAAGTTCTACTAAATAAAAAAGAATAATGGATTTACTTACATAAGAATCATACCAAAATATCTTGCAGGCTTTATGTGAATTTGCAGAAGATCTACCAAAAAAAAGCTGAGGCTGATTTTCTTGTCATTGAGCGACAGGCAAAGAATATACTAAAGAAAATTGGTAGAGATCCTCGTAGCATCTCGAAAACAGTGATAAAAAGCTTCAGCAAAAATGCTAGAAAGCTAAAGGTAAGCTTTTAAAAGTTTTGAGATTGACATTGATCATTCTTTTCTGAATGAACTAGAAAGTTCTTTTGTATGTATTGTTTGATATTTGTCATTGATTACAAAGTATGTTTTGTTTGATATTTGTCATTGATTACAAAGTGCACCTTTGTGTGCTAAAGTACATAGGCTGATGTGCCTCCTAGTGCCACATAGAATCTAGGTCCCCGTTAAAGTAATTGTATCTTAGAATTACTCCAAGCTATATTCCGTGATTAGCATTTTGTATTCTTTGTTGGTTTTCCAGTGAACTAACGGGACAAACATGCCTCTCAAAAATTCCTTCAGTTGAATATGCAATGGCAGTAGTGTAGCTGCAATTTATGAAGGCTTGATCTTTGTACCATGTATTTAAATTGCAGCATTTGCCACGGTCATGGATATAATTGTACGTAATGGAAATAGGACCATCACAACTTTAATGCGTAATTGTGGCCCATTGCTATGCATTTGATCCCATTTTGTTTTTCAAAAATGGTACGATGAATCAACTGAATAGATATTTAAATTGACTAAAATTTAAGAACTGAAACTAAGTTTTAAGAAATACATCAGTGTTCCTTGTACATTATTTAGTAATCAACTTCACTAACTACTGCAGAAAAACGAAGATTAAAGATCTAATCTTAAGATTACTTAAAAAAAGGGTGTCCAGTAAGGTCTTGAGACCGAGTACGAGTTAAAATGTTGTCCTGAGTGATATCAGTTTATGTAGAGAGAAAGAAATGGTCATTACCATTACTTTTATTTAACAGCCATTACAAAATTATTCGAGGAATTTTTTTTAATGCCCATCACTCATTGGTATTTGATGGTGGTAAAGTCCCCTCATTTTCCATTAGATATAGTGGGTGTGTTATATTACGGCTGTTACTGAAAATCATTTATTTTACCTCTTTGGATGGGCTATTATTATTATTATTATTATTATTTGGCTTGTGCAGTGAGAGTTTTGAACTTCGTAGGTTTGCAGGTATTGCCTTATTGAGGATGAGTTCAATAATCCTTCCCTACCGCAGTTACAGAAGTATCTAACTGACGAGGATTACAGGTGACGTTGAGTTTATTGTTTATGATTTCACATTCCAGATAGCATATGGAGTGCAACGTGAATTTTGAAACTTGAAGATTTTGTGTAAAAATTCTGAAATTTTGAGGTTGTTCTGTGTATAAGAAAATCCATGGATTTGATTAGGTTTGATGCACTGGGATTTTGATTATTTGATTTGATTTTGATTCCCTAGATTTGTTTTATGGGGTTTCAAATGATTTTCTGTTGGGTATGAAACTTTTTATTTTATTGTTTTGCTTGTAGAATTATATTTTCTATTTACTTTTGTTGCAGTGTTGCCATGGGTTTCTACATCCTGCTTCGTTCTGTTGATCGTTTTGCGGCTAATTATAACAGTTTTCCTGGGCAGTTTGATGGGTAATACCTAATAACCTAGCCAGTAGCTTTCCCTTTTTGAAATGGCATGTGTGACTCAATGATTGGTATCCTACAGGGGAATGGATGAGGATATATCTAGACTAAAAACTACAGCTGTCAGTCTACTAAGCGACTTGGGTTGCAATGGCTCACCCTTGACTGAGGACCTTATCAATGAAATGTGCCGGTTTGGTGCTTCAGAGCTCCATGCAGTTGCTGCCTTCATTGGGGGCATTGCATCACAAGAAGTGATCAAGGTCCATTTCATCCTAGCATAGTTTGTTATTGATCATGTTCAGAATTTTGGTTTTTTGAAAGTTCATCTTGTTGTTACTTGTTACACCGCTAAAGATTGCATTCATTCTATTGCAGCTCATAACGAGACAGTTCGTTCCCATATCTGGGACATTCATATTCAATGGCATTGATCACAAATCTCAATTGTTAGCTCTGTAGAATGCTTCAAAAGTAGGTTATAATCTTCCTCCCATGAATGTAACTTCTTGTCAATCACAGTTTCTGTTGAAGCTTACATTTGCCATATTGGTTTCTATCGGCAGGGATGGAGCAGTCAACTTTGTGCAGGTATAGCTTCATCACATCATTTGCTGGGAGCATTCTTTGCATCATTGGGAGTTATGTGATATCAAAGTTTTTTGTAATTTAGTAATTTATGTGAAACTATGCAGAATTAAATGATTGATAAAAGGGAAAAAAACAGTAAAAATGAGAGGATACACTAACAATAATATTCTTGTTGAGGTTTTCAGTTAGCTTCTTGAAATTTATTTAAGCTTCTTCAGAACACAGGGCAATCAAATGGATCAGCTATTTGTTCATCTACTGGCTCTTGCCAGTTGTTGTAAAAGGCTAAATTCTGAAATATGCTAAATAGTATGTTTTAGGGTTTGTTTGAAAAGTCATGAAATTGAAATTGCAATGAAAAGCTCAAGTTCAATTTTAGTATTTGGTTACGTTAAGAAAATTAGAATTAAAATTTTATCCATATTAATATAACTAAAAAAATAAATTTATAATTTTATTTTCAACTTATAAGTGTTACAATTTCATAATCGTGTTACAACCTTATTATTATTCTCACCTCATTAGTATTCTCGATATTGATGGTCTGTTATTGTCGACATTAACAATTTATCATTATTGTCATCAATGGTTAATTACTTTCATCATGGATGGTCTATTGCCGCTATTACTTCCGTCGATGGTTTATTGTCACTATCGTCTTCATCAACAGTCTACTACCAATGATTTATCACCATCCTTATTACCACCGTCACCATCGACAGTCCATCATTACTCTCACTATTATTATCGGTGGATTGTTATCACTAATTTTTATTTAATTTTAATTTTAATTTTTTTTATAATATAATTTTAACACTATTCTAATTTTAAAAAATTAAAATTAGAATTAAAAATTTCAATTTGAATTCTAATACTTATTCCAAACCAATCCTTATTATAATAATTTAACCCATAACTAAAGTAAGAGAATTTTAGTTTTGCTATGTTATATTTCATTGAGAAAAATCCAATATTATCATAGGTCACGAGCAGAAAATAAAGTCGGACAAATTATTATAATACATGACAATAAGATTTAAATAAGAGATTAGGACCTCAATCTTAACCAATTCGATTAGACACTATTAGGGTCACTAGCGGAGACTTGAGTTTATATGACTGTCAGCAAAAGAAATTGAATGTCAATAATCAATATGAAGGCAGTAGAAATGAGCAAATGGGTGCAAAAACTAAAGTTAGTTGCCTTTTGGGACAACTAGATGTCTTATTGATACGGTTGGTGGGTCAGCTCTATGGTTTATAAGCTGCAGAAACCCAATATCTAATTAATTAATTATAAGGCAAACTCTCATCTGTTAGTCTTTATATCAAAATATATATTTATTTTAGTCATTCTTTTTTAAAAGACTGCATTGATCTTTTGGTGGGAATCAAAGAAACATGCAATTCACGAGCTAATTAATTAAAAAAAAATCGATTTAATCAATATATTTTGAAAATTTTCAATTTGATTTAGTCTCAAATTTTAATTATTTCAATTCAATTCAATTTTAATATTAAAAATAAAATAAAAATAATCAAATAGTACCGAAACTTTATATTTAATTTATAATATTTTTTAATTCAAATTTTATTTAATTTATTAAATAAATTTTATCAAATAATACAAAAATGTTTTCTTCATAATGTGTGAAAATTCTATCAACATCAACTAGTAGATGCATTATTAAAAGGAAAAAAAAAATCAACATTAATTAATTTAGCTATATAAATTGGGCTCAACTCAAACTTGAACTTAATTTCAATTACAATTCTAACTACCAAACAAAGTTTAAGTCAAATTAAAACAGGTAAATTCTCTGAAAAATCCATCTATGAAGATGGTCTTAAAGCAAGTGATAATTCTTGGAGGGTGTAACTAGTATTCAATTATTTAACAAAGAACAAGAAATTAAAGAAAGTTGGATAATAAATCAGTTTCTCTTTACCTAACTTTCATTTTGATTTCTTGTTTTGTTTTATTCATTAATGTACTTTTTGGTATTATTATAACTAACCTTCAATTTCTACTAATTAAGTTAATTATAAATATCTCTTATATATATAGTGTATTTAGATTGATAGGTCACAATTGATTCTCTCTTTCTGCATATAACCTCATAAAAATGGCAATTGAAAGAGCAAAGCTGAAAATTTTGGGCAATTATTCAAGAAATGGGTTTTTTAGTTTAATTTGTTTGCAATTATTTCTTGTATTAGCTTTTGCTTATATTGCTGCTTCAAAAACAGTTGTGACTACTCTCCCTGGGTTTGATGGTGACCTTCCCTTTTATCTTGAAACTGGGTGAGTTCCCACTTCCCACACTTCATTGTATTTTATTTTATTTATTTAATGTATAAGGTATTTTTTTTTAAATTGGTTTTAGTAAGAATTCAAACTTACAATTTCAAAAGTGATTGAAAAATTATTAAATTAAAGATTTAATAGTTTACCATTAAGATAAAAATTCAACAAATAAGTATTTATCTTATTACATATAAAGTTGAGAGTTTAAGTTCAGCAATCAAATGTCTATATCGTAATATACAAAATTAAGAATTTAAATTAGACAAAACACGAAGTTAAGAGTTCAAATCATGATAAAAAATGACTTAACGGTCTTAAATATTAAGCATTGAATATAGGTGATAAAAATGAAGCTACTAATTAGATATTTTAATTTCTTAATTTGGCATATTATTTTTTATCCCATATTTCAAAGTTGTTATTTTTCAAAACTTTGATATGTTGAAATTCTCAATACTATTTTTTTTGCCCTTAAAAAAATAAAATTTTTGTAAATGTAGGTATATTGGAGTGGGTGAATCCAATGAGTCGCAGCTATTTTACTATTTTGTAGAGTCTCAAAGGAGCCCTGCATTAGACCCTCTAATGCTTTGGCTCACTGGTGGCCCTGGTTGCTCTGTTCTCTCTGCTTTCTTCTATGAGAGTGGTAATTAACCTTAATTATTTTTATTACTACTCTTAACAAATTTCATTTTTATTTGATGCCATCAAAATATGTTATAATTTAATTTTTTTGCACTTTTGGGTACTAATAAAAAAATATTATTTATTATTATTATTATTATTATTATCATTTTTTAATTTTTTAATATTATCTACCTTTCCTGTCCATTTGCAGGTCCAGTAGCTTTTGATTATTCAAATTATAATGGAAGCTTGCCATCTCTTCACTTGAACCCCTATGCATGGACACAGGTGCATATAATATTATATTATATAGTTAAATTAATTAATTAACTTATAAAATGGGAAATTTTTGTAGGGGATAAACATAATATATGTAGATGCACCAATTGGTACTGGATTCTCCTACTCAACAACCCAAGAAAATTACTATGTTGATGACATTAAATCTGCTGCCCAGACCTATCAGTTTTTACAAAAGGTATTTCCAATTGCCAATAAATATTCTACCACTCTTCTCTTATATAAATTTGCCTGTTTTTATGTGTATTGATACAATACAATAAAACTAATTTTAAATAACTGCCCATAAAAATTTAATGTATTAATCAGTTTTGATTAAGTAATATTTAAATATTTTAGAATTATTAGATTATAAATTCAAATATTAAATCCATAAGCGGATGTATATGAAACCAAGGAAATCACGAGTCTCCTTAATTTTTAATTTTTTTTTTTAAATTAAATTATAATTTAATTTCTAAAATTTGATAAAATTAATCAAATAATTTTTAAATTTAAAAAATTAACTCTTTTGTCCTGATAAAATACAATGTAATTCTATTTTTCTTCACTTTTTTTTTTATCTTCATTTTCTTTCCAATTTTCCTTATTTTCTTTAATGTTCATTATTTTTTTTCACAATTTTTTTTATTTTCTTTTAATGATATTATAATAATTTTTGGTTATTTCTAACTAAAGTATATTCATGATTTTTTTATTATTTTTTTATTTTTTAAATAAATTTATTTCATTATCATAATATTTATTTCTAAAATTTTTGAGTCTATTTCTGAATATGAGAGGTGTCATCTTTAAATTTCTGAATTCACCTATAACTATATGGAGAGCTAAATTTAAATAAATAAATAAATGAAAAACAAAAATTTTATGGGTAGAAATAGATTGTTACTGAATTTATTGAATTTTGGAGAAGTGGGACTATTCATAATTATAAAAGTTAATATAAAAAATATATATAAACAGGATGCTTAATTAGATTCATATTTTTATGCAGTGGTTACTTGATCATCCACAATATCTCACAAATCAACTATTCATTGGTGGTGATTCCTATTCAGGCATACCCCTTCCAATTATAGTTCAAAACATACTTGATGGTAACTCCAAATAATTTTCTTTCTCTATAGTCAATTAAATTTCAAATCTTGTTTCATTAATAATCTCTAATTCTATTATCAATTGTAGGTAATGAAGCTGGAGTATCACCTACAATGAATCTAAAAGTAATGTATATCTTATTGATTTAACAAGTTATAACAATTTTTTTTTTAATATTTCATAAAAAAATGATGAGTTGAAAAAGTTTTATTATTATTATTATTATTTTCAAAACAGGGATATGTTCTTGGGAACCCAAAAACAGATTCATTTATTGATGATAATTCAAGAGTACCATTTGCTCACAGATTGACACTCATTTCAGATGAACTCTATCAGGTTACTCAATTACTCATAATTTTTATAAATTGATATGGAAATTTTGATATTATCAATTAGATTTATTTGTTGAAAAAAATATTTTATATCGACAAAATATATAAATGACTTATAAACAAGTGAATATTGAATTTAATATAAATCAATTGATTTTATTCGAATGAATTTCATCATTTTTCACTTATAAGGGGTTCAGAGGGACAACTTTATATTTTTATATAATAACTTCTTATGTGATATATTTTGAGTATTTAAAAATTTCTATAAATTTTTTAAAAATTATAATTTAATGGTATTTGATATATTGAATTCAATGATATATTTTTTATATTAAACAAAAATTAATATATGATTAAAAAATATATTATATATTTTGTGTATAAAATCTAACAATCTAAATTTATCGTATTTATAATATTTTTTTTTACTATTCATTTGATTTTTGTTTAGTACAAAAAATATATCATTTGATTCATTATATAAAATATTATCAAATTATAATTTTTAAAAATTTTTACAAAAATTTTTAAATCCTCAAAATATGTCATATAAGAAACTACTGTGTTAAAATACATAACAACCCCTCAACCTATTTATAAGTCTATATATATAAAAATTTGAGAAATTATCACCTTAGATAAGAAAATTTATCTATTTTAGATTGAATTTGAAAAAAATATTAGATCTGACTGGTAAACTGAATTTTAAGTGAAAAATAAAAATCTTGAAGTAAATTACATAAACTCGTTCTTACTCGCCCCATGATCATGTCTACCACAATAAATATGCAAGTACTAATTGCAATATTTGCTATTATTCATTGGCAGTCCACAAAAGAAGATTGCGGGGGAGATTATGTAAATATAAACGCAAGCAATACAGACTGTGTTTCAGATATCAACACTATTGATGAGGTTAGATAAATAATTTATTATATGGTAATTATTAATTATTATGTGGTAAGTATTGATATTAAGTAATTAATTTTCAGTTGATTCTCCAAATAAATCTGATGCAAGTTCTTGAACCAATTTGCCAAACTGCAACTCCAAAATCACTGAGACAAATCCAAGGAAGACGATCACTTAATGAGGATGATCTTGAAAATATTTCCATTTCTAAGCTTAATAGTGCATATTGGTGTCGGGTATTTATAATTCTTAAATTCTTGCTTTCTTTCATTTTCTAGGAAAATTTTCTTTCATTTTCTAGGAAAATTTACTTTTGCTTTTCTTTTCTTGATTTGTGTTTATATAGTAATAAGTATTGGTTTTGTTCCTTTTAGGAATATAACTATGTGCTCTCTGGTGTTTGGGCTAATGATAAAGGTGTTCGAGATGCTCTTCAAGTTCGAGAGGTATATAAATTAATATATTTAATTGAAATATAAAAATTTATTTATAAATAATATAATTTGTTTTAGTTATGTTAAATTTAAAAAAAAAAATAATTAATTTTTAATTTTATAAATTTAATTAATTGAATCGTTAATTTAAAATTTATATAAACAGAACACAACTGGAGTCTGGAAGAGGTGTAATGCTACCTTAGCCTATACAAAGAGTGTGTTAAGTACAGTTGATTATCATAGAAATCTCAGCCAGCAAAGCCTTCGAGCTCTTATTTATAGGTGACAATATGCCTCGTAACTCTGTTCTTATTATATATATATATATTAATTTATCAGAAGTCATGAATTAGGTAAATATCCTAAAAAATCATTAAATTTTGATAGATTTTAGGATCATTTATATTTTTTACCTATTGAAAATCTTTAATTTATTTTTTTCATTCAAAATATTTTCTTAAATTTTTAATAAAAAATATTCTTTTAATTATTTTTTATTTTTTCATAAAAATATTATTTTAATTCTTTTAAGTACAAATATTCTTTATAAATTTAAATAATATTTTTTTTACAAAATTAATCTATAAATCCAAAATCATTAGTCATTTTTTCATTTAAAATATTTTTTTAATTTTTTAAGCAAAAATATTTTTTTAATTTAAATTTTACATAGAAAATATTCTTTTAATGTAGTTACTAAGAAAAAATTCTTTGCAGATACAAAAACTTTTATTTTTTTCAAATAAAAAGTATTTGCCATATTTAGGTCAAAATTTTATTGAAATGACTAATATAATATCACATGTCACTCCAATAATCTAATTCAATATATTATTTCAAATCCATATATCGGATGATTTTTAGTGATTCAGTAGAAAAATTATCAAAATTTAATATTTTTAAGTCATTTATATTTTTTACCTATTTATTCTTATAATTATTTTTTCATTCAAAATTTTTAATTTTTTAATTAAAAAAATATTTTTTTAATTGTTTCACAAATATATTTTTAATTATTTTTTATAAAAACATTATTTTAATTATTTTAAATAAAAATATTCTTCTAATTTAAATTTTATTTATTTTTTATAAATTCAAACAATAAATTTTTTCTAAAAATCAATCTATAAATCCAAAATCTTTAGTTATTTTTTATTCAAAATATTATTTTAATTTTTTAAGGAAAAATATTCTTCTAATTTAAATTTTAAAAAGAAAATGAAGAATTATTTTGCCACATTAAAATTTAAATAAGTTATTTATTAATTTGAATATAAAACAATTTAATATATCTTAAATTTTAATCATTGATTCTATAAAAAAATTTGTATAAATGTTTTAGGTCTTCTAATAGATTTAATAGTTATTAATCTATTACCACAATATGTTTTAATTTAGTAAGTTTAAATTATTAAATAAAATTTAAATTAGAAAAATATATATTTTAAAATAATTAAAATAATATTTTGATAAAAAAAATTAAAAAAATATTTTGAATAGAAAAAATTTAAAAAAAATTAACCTGCAAAAAATATAAATAACTACAAAAATATTAAATTTTTGAAATTTTTCTAACATGATTACTAAAAGTATATAGTTGGGATAACGTGTTATACTATGTTATCTATTATCACGTGATTTTAACAGGAAATTTTCGTGTGACTTTTGATTGAAAATAATAATAAAATTTTAAATATTCCTTTTTGATATTTTTTTTAATGATTATATTAAAAAATTTTCAAAATGTAATAATTTTTAAGGTTGTTATTTGGGATCCAACTAATATTATGAGCTGTACAATAAATAGTAATTCAACATTTCTCATTATCAATATCTTAATTATTTATTATTATTATTATTATTAATTTAATATGTTCACTAATCCCATTTTTAACTTTTTGCAGCGGTGATCATGACTTGTCTGTAACTCATATAGGCACACAAAACTGGATTCATTTGCTAAATTTGACCACTAATGAATATTGGCGGCCATGGTTTGTTGATGGTCAAGTTGCTGGGTAGGTTTTACATCTAAATTTTCTATCTATTGGAAACAATATTTTCTAATATTTATTTCCATTTGGATATGATTGGCTAATTGGAATTTGTCAAGAATACTAAATCCACATAACCCTTTCTTTTCTTTCTCATGCAGTTATACAGAGAAATACTTAAATGGTGACTATACTTTGATATACTCTACTGTTAAGGTGAGGAAAATCCCTTAATTGAAGTTAGTAATTAACTTATTTAGTTGTGAATATTAAAATCTCTTTTTTTTTAAAAAAAAAAAAAAATCCAAAAACATATAATTTATTAATGAGTCAAATAATACTAAAATTATTTTAAAATTAAAGAGTTTGAACCAAATCAGATTCTAATTACAAAAAAAAAAAATATGATTTTCAAAATTTTCAATTTAATTTATTTCTCTTGTTAAATTCGATATAAATTTTTCTTATTTTCAAACAAAAAATGAATATTTTATAAAATTTATTTTTAAATATTGCGTTTTGATATGTTAAATACATATAAGAAATTATTTAATATATTTAAATTTTTTCGATATTTATGTAGGACTTGTAATTTCTTATAATTTTAAAGTGAATCTCACGTAAATATGAATATTAAGTATATATTATTTTTATATAAATTTAATAATTTCTCAAGGTAATGTTTTCTATCAATCTACTAGAAGTATTGGTATTGATTGAGACTTTCTCTTTAGTGCTAAACAATCATACCTTTATATGTTTCCATTAATATTATTGGAAACATAAGTTATAACATATTTGTTTATTGTGGTTTGTGCAGGGTGCTGGTCATGTAGCTCCAGAGTACAAGCCAAAGGAATGTTATGCCATGATTGATCGTTTCTTTGCCTACTTCCCTCTCTAACTAATGGGAAAAAAAAAAAAAAAAAACAAGAGTTGTAGGTTTTTCCAAGCATAATTTTGTTGTATTAGCCACTATTATGAAGACACTCTATTAAAAATCCATAGCTTAAATTGAGGTTTATTAGTAATTCAAAGAGAGTGACATGAATAGAAAACATCTACACTAATACATTCAATAAAAAATTTACATAACACAAAAAAAATATCATTTTTAAGTCGCGTTTTTAATTTTTTCTAATGAAAATACAATCATATCCAAATTTATTTTATATATTTTTATTATATTTGATACAAATATACAACGAATATAAATAAATATTTCCCCTTAAATAACGAATTTTAAAATTAAAAATGAATAAACAGAAGTAATAACTTATAAGTTTTGGTCTAATAATATTGAAGTCGTTTATCGGACTATGAGTTCTTAATATTTCGAGCTTAATTAATAAATAAAAAATAGACAGTAGTAGTTTGACATTTCATTTTTTGAATATCTCAAGCTCAAACTTTTAATTAATATTCAATTAGGTTGAAAATGAACTTTTACATTAATTTATGAGAAAAAATTGATTTGAAATCAATTTAACCAAATTTTGATAAAAAAAAAAATATAGTTTTTATATTTGCCATCACTTATTAAAAAAAAATGACTCTGCCCCTAAATATTTTCAAGTGTATCCAATAAATTGAGTAAATTTGGGCATGCATTGCGTTTTTTTTCCCTACTCAAAGAAAACGGAATGAGTCAAAATAATATTGTGGGCTGTGTGATAAGATAATCCTCATTAATCTTTAATAATTAAATTAATTTTAAAACAACGCCTTACCATAGATTGTAATCATATTTTTTTAATTTAAATTTAAAAATATATCAAAATTTATTAAAATAGTACTAAATTGATAATAATTATTTATTTTTAAATAAAGATTAAACAAATAAATCAAATGCATGCTTAAATTTTCACTGCAATTTTATGACTTATATTAAAACTAAAACTTAAAAATATAGCATAATATATATAACATTAAAAATAAATATGAATTACAATAATAATTATTTGATATCAGCAAATTGCTTGATTATATTATTATAATAAATTATTATTTTATTCAAAAAATTTAATTTATTTATTTTAATATTATTTAAAATATAAGATAAAATAATAAAACTTCATTTATGTATATGTCTATATTATATTATCATAAAATAAAATAAAATAAAACTTATTAGTATTTGTTGAAGATATTATTTTTCATTTATTCCATGTATATTTTTCATATATTAGCATATATATAGGGACTTTTTTTATTTATTACATAAAAATACAATTTATATAACTAATACTATGTAAATTAATTTTTTTTAGGATGGAATATAATTAATCTTTGAAAAAAAGAATATTGTAAAACCCAGAAATTAGACTTATTTTATAATCAAGTATTCAAGTATATTAATAGATACTACATTATTAAATTTATAAATAAATTTATTAAATTATTAATTAAATTTCTTATTAATTAAACAATTAATTATCATTTAATTGATTTGAAATTAATTGAATTCAATTTCTCTAATTTTATGAGGTGGCAAAAAAATTATAGATTCATTCTGTAATACCCATATTTTAAAAATATTTTTAAATATTATATTCTATTTTATAAATAATAATTATTTTATAGATATTTAATTAAAGTTATGAATATAAAAGAATTTTTGGGATTTATTATATTTTAAAAAAATAAATATTTGAAAAAAAAAGGAAATATATTTTTTAAAAAAATTAATTTTAATTTAAGTAATTTATATTAAATTAAAAAAATATTATTTTTCAAGTTTTAGTATGTTAAAATAAAGTATATTTTACAAGTAATTTATTGGCTATTTATTTATAATTTTTGAACTTAAAATGAATTTTCTACAAATTTTTCAAAAAAAAAAAAAAGAGGACCAATCAGAGACTGCCATGTGGCAGTCTCGGATTGGCTGCCAGCAGATTAAATCTGCTGGAACGTGAGGAGCAGAAGCAGCAGAGGAAGAAGAAGAAGAAGAAGAAGAAGAGGAGAAGGAGGTGGTCAGTGGTTCGACTTCCGACGCCGATTTCGGCCAAACTGGAGTGAGGTAATCGACACCTCCCATACCACCGTGTAGCCTGCCACGATGAGAGTTTATAGGCACCGGTCTTGCTCAATTCCGACCACCGGGTAAGGAGTTATTTCTGTTCAAAATAGCTCTCATGAACATATTTATCAAAAATTTCAATTAGCCATAACTTTCTCATTTGAACTCCAAATTGAATGATTCTTGTTCTTATGATTTTGTCTTGATCCCAGTTTTCTTTTGGTACTCATCTTGCCACCTGAAATTCGCCAGAAAAGGAGATCGGAAAATAGAACCACCGGACCTTCAATGACGGATACCGGCCAATTCCGGTGGCCAATCTCGATGAATCTAATTTTGTTGAACTCCATTTTTCATGAGCTTTCCAATGACATCAATTTCACCCCAATCAGAGATCGAAGCCGGGACTGGAAAATATGGGACACGCGTAGATTTTCGATAAATTTTGAGTAAGTATGATTTAAATTGTTCTAAAATCAATTATTAATTATTTGGAGTATGATTGGAGATAAATTTGTGAACATGGATGAATATTTATACCGGTATTGGAGAATTTAGGCAGTTAAAATTTAATAGTTGTGTTTAATTTGACTGGATAAATTAAGATAAATTATTTTAGATTATTTAGAATTATTATAGAAATTATTTGGATGAGAATTATGAAA